>CM076570.1:1105223182-1105377759 GCA_034641835.2 Pinus albicaulis | reverse complement strand
AGAGAACATAATAAAATGATTTATGGACAAAGTAGTAAAGACACCAGCATACTTATTCTCTTTTTTAAGGTGGAAAAAAAGCTGTCTATTAAAAGTATAAACAGTATATATCATGAACATCAAGAGTCATTGTCTGGATTATATCACAGCAATGAGATATATCATGTTTGCATATATCTATCTGTAGATAGAAATAAACAAAAGTGCAGATTTTCCATTATAAAAGTATCCAACAAAAACAGCATGCAATAATTCTAGAGAATGTATCAAAATATGATTAAAAAAAAATTAGAAACAGAATCGACCATTTTACTCATCCTCTGTAAACCAGGAATTGATACAACTAGTAACCAAAGGACGCGGCAATATATTCCAGGTTCCTGTCAGGTAAAGCCAATGATAACACATTAAAAACACAAACAGGCTCGCTTGATGCAGTTCGCCATAAGATCCCTTACACTTGATATTCAAGGGATGGCGATTTCGGTACCATATAATTTGTCTATTTCTGTATTGATTTATCAGTGGAATTTCAAATTGTATGTTGAGACTTTTTTTTGAGAGTCAGTTATTTTTTCTGAAAATGTGATTTATAGGCTGCTTGTTCATTTTAGTCTATAACTGTTGAGTTCTCAAAAGCTAACTCTGTATTCTTGAAGAAAATAAAACAACATTCTCAACCATGGTCTCCATAATGATTTTAGAATCGCCAAAAATACCAACCTCTTTTATACCCATGTTATGGGAAGCTACTAGACCACTCCACAAAACCATCAATTCCGCCATATTATTAGATCGAAACCTCCATTCCCACTTATATGAATCCGTTCAGCCTGTGATATCTTGATCCAAGCTCCGCATACCATACTTATTCTCATCCAGCCAACACTATCTCCTTCGCCGTCCTCCCATATATAGAGTTCTCTTTCGTCAATATATTCTTGACACGTGAAAAATTATTCGGCCACCACACCATCCCATGTGCATAAGTATATCTACTTTCTGTGTGGACCTTCCTTGAGTGGATGAAACAGTATTGAAATTTCCAACGGGTTTCTAGAAGATAATTTGCAGATATTTCTTCGAAGGAAATTTGAATAGGCCTAGCCGAGCTAAGAATGCTAACGTCATGTACATGACGTTAGCTTATCCAAGTTTACCCGGTCGTCGATGCTTTTTACCGTTTCTGCAAAACACGAGAAACACGTGGTCAGTTTGCCTCACTATGGATGCGCTTGCTTTTTCCGTTTCTTCAAAACACGAGAAACACGTGGTCCGTTTGCCTCATTATGGATAGTTGTGGATAGCACTCTCTATTATAAAAGTCGTTCTTTAAAATGGAAAATATGTAGATTCTTCTCCTGAGGTTTTCCATGGGATACGGGCTGTCTGAGTTGGTGAAGTTTAGTGTATTCTGTCTGTCTCTGTGGTTGATTCAACTCTGAACAATTGTTTATGCTTCATCCATGGACTCGCCCAAGGGACAAAAGCGATTGCCAGAGTTTGAATCACCTACTTTTCGCAACCGGGACTTCTCCGAAAGTGCAACAGACAGAGACGGGGCGAAACACCAGCGCCGTAAGGCATTAGAGAGTACTGAAGATGGTTTCGAGGAATTTGTGGCTTTGTTGGACAGAATTCAATATATGAAAGGAAAGCACAAGAATATGGGTATATCGGAGGAAACACCCATGGGAGGAAACTCGGATGTTGGAGTTATCAAAACGAAATCACCATGGATACCCTCTTTCATATGGGAAGACTTTTGTGTAGCTGCAGTTGAGAATACCATGTGTGCAGAGAGGAGTATATGTGGTCCTCCAAGGAAGGAACCGATCAGCTCTGAGGAAAATCTTAAATCGTGTTTTTCCTTGGATACATATAATAGATGCATCAGCTCGTCAAAACAGTATGTGATCGCTCCGGGGTTATAAATAACAGCCTATACTTTTAAAATCCAAGTGTGGGCAGTGTAGGCTGGGAATTTTAGGTTTAGTCGTTGTTGTCATGTTAGAATTTGGTGATCTGATATGTTTTGAGGACTTTGTTTATGTTTTGGTTTAAAGCCCATCCATGAGGCAGATGGTTTTGGTTTTTTTGGTTGGTAAAAGTGGTTGTGCCCAATTTTATCAAAGTAATTTGAACTTTGAATCTTATTCAGTTCATATGTAATCTTTTTAACAGATTTGAATTTCAAACAAGTATATTCAAATTAGTTAAATGCTGATGTTTTCTTTTTTTTATTATATATAAAAAATAATTCAAATTATAATTTAAGAAACAAAAATAAAACAAGTAAATTTAACTTGAAAATATGTGTTATGATAGAACATTAATAAAAATACAATAATGTCATAAAATATGTGTTATGATAAAACATTAATAAAAATAAAATAATGACATCACACAAGTAACATAATTTTTTGTTTTTAAAGATGGAAGAAACCAACAATTTTGGTTAAAATGCAAATGATTTACATAAATTGTAAAAAAAACATTATAGCATGGCACAAATATCTCTTATAATACACCATAGAAATCACCATATTTAGTCCATTAAAAGGTTAATCAATCATTACAATGTCGGTTAGCAGACCCTAGCATAAAACTAAAAGAAAAAAAAAGGCACAAGGGCAACGAAAAAGAAAGCAATTTAAAAATGCTTTCACTGACTTGGATGCAGCTAGAGATGCTTCGAGAGGCGTCATCACATGAACATGTGCAAATTATCCAAAAACACCAGCCGACACATGCTATGACTTGCTAGGATGTGCCAAGAGATGAAGGGTACCTCAACCACATTGAAAGCTACTCTGACCGGCATGAAAAAACATAGCGGGAAGATAAACACTAGGCCACAAATCTAAGCAAAGAAATATAAAGAGGGCATGTAGGCCCATTGAAAAATTCCATGAGGAGCCACATACAAAGAGCTTTGTAAAAACATAGACTTGGTCAAAACCCCAATGACATAGGACAAAATTGCCCCATGAAAATAAGACAAGCACAACTTCTCGTAGACATAATTCAAAGAAACCTAGGCACGTGCCACCCAAGGAGCCCTTCACAATAAGCCTGAAAAAACAGGCATCCATGCCCAATAGATAGGCCACAACAAAAAGCTTGCACAAAATCATGGACAACAAACAAGAGGCACCTACAATGAAATGAGCCAGCGTAGACCAAGCACAACCCATGCAACAACAATGTCAAACATTGGCAGGAAAGAACCTTAGTGGCCCAATGGAAACGATAAGTAAGTGAAGCAAGACACCTTACCACGCAGACAAGCACGCGAAACCAATGATGCAAACACCACAACAAACAAAGAAGCACTCGCCTAATGGAAGAAGGGAGGCATGATCCAGAGGGATGGGGTGGCTAGGGTTCAGTTCACCTGCCCTCCGCTCATCCCTCTATTGTGAAGCTATATGTAGTCAACAATTGGATAGAACAATAGTTGCGACGACAAAAGACCCAAGCCGAAAAAATCGATAGGATCCACACTAGCAAAGTGCAGATGCAACAACAACAAAGTCCCTCGATGCACTAGATTCAACATCTAAAAAAACAACAACCAGAAGAAAAGTTCATGAGCAGCTAGGGTTCCTTAGTCACCTTCCCCAAAAACTCCTAAAAAATGAAACAATTTTTTATTTATGACTAAGATTTGCAAAATCACAATAAAAAACTCTTATAAATTGATTTAACACTTAAAAAAAACATCTTTAACATTTAAATTATACAATCTCAACCATTACACCATACCATTCCAATAATAATTTAAACATTTTTTATAAAAAAAATATAAAAAATTAATATGAAAATTTCATTTTAAAAATAAAATAAAAATTAACCATAAAATACCTAAACTATTCTTTCATTTTATAATAACTAAATACCAAATTGGACCAATAAAATTCTTTGTCAAAACGAAGAAGAAAAAACATGAACTTCTCCAATGTAAAAATTTAACTCTTTTTAAAGAAATATGTATACACCAACCTCGCTAATACAATCGAACTTTAAAATATATACAAATAAACAAATTTTCACGCAATTCTTTCTTTAAGTTGAACCAAAATGATTCTGCTTTGGATCAATTTAAAAAATGGTTTCACTAAAAACACTATGGATGTCCAAATGTATTAGAGAACATAAAACAATAGATTTATCGACCGACAAAGTAGTAAAGACACTAGAATACTCATCTCATGCTGCCAACCCGATTCCCTTAGTGGCCCTCTCATATATACAGTTATCTTTCGTCAATATACTCTTTGACACGTGGAAAGTATTCGGCAACCACACCGCCCATGTGCATAAATCTATTTACTTTCTGTGTGGACTTTCCAGTTCCTTGAGTAGATGATACAAAATTTAAATTTCCAACATGTACTCGTTTATATTATATTTTTTAATTAATTGATTTAATTAAAAATAGAAATGATATAATTTCTTTTTAAATAAATATCAATTTTTGATTTAACGATATTACTAAAAATATTTCATAATTTTTACTATCCATCTCATAAATATTGATAATTAAGTTAAAATTATGCAATTTTTTTTAAAAATAGACACACTTATCAACATAGATTTATCAATTTTAACTCATTTGTAACTTTACTTATTTTCAATTACTCTATTGGAAGATATATTTTTTTTTAGTTTTGGGTCTATCAATTTAATTTTTGACTTAGTTTCCAACTACGAAAAAACTACTTTTGAGTTGTACAAGTGCATGCACATGCAACCCCAACCTAATTCAAATTGGTTAGCCTCTTGGACAATCTATATATTGTATTTAGTTTAATAATCCCAACCTAATTCAAATTGGCTAGCCTCTAGACAATCTATATAGTGTACTTAGTTTAATAATAAAATATCATCATATTTTATGAGTAAGTGGAATTTTCTCCTTGGTTCTTATTTAATTTCCCAACAATTTTAGTTTCTCGCCTTTGTTGTTTTGCATGTAGCTATTCTACTATATTTTGACACTTAGATCTTATGATTGTACATAAAATCCAACTACTGAAACATTGTTATATGTTTGTTTAGTGTTAGCCTAACACACTTTTCCATCATATATTAATTTCACAAGGGAATTGTGGTTTGTTTTCTACTACTAGGGATCTATTTCCTACCAACATGGAAATAACTAGCAATTGCACCAAATGTTGCAAAGGTAACACTGTAAGGCATATTAAATTTAAATTTGAAAGTAATTGTGAATTCTAAATCCTTATACTATTGTACACAATTATTTTCATTATTTTCATTGTACACAGAACCTAACTATTTTCTAGTTACAAAGTGAAGCCAGAAGAGAAAACAATAGCCTATATGTAATGCATTCTCTTCCTTTTATTAATTATTTCAAGATGCTTCATTCTTGTATTTAGGGAGGTTATTGACATGCTTTGGAGTGGGATTTATTTCCTTCACTATAAGTGGATTCACATTTCTTTGGGAAAAAATCAGGAGTATTTGGTTGTTGGATTTTTTTCTTGTAGCGATCTATGCAATTTTTATTTGTATCGGGCCATGGGTTTGAATCTTGATGATATCATGTGGCTTTGTTGTGATAGGTACATGTTTACATATAAAATGTATATCCCAAACAATTTCGAGGTGGCCTTGGTGCAGCCAATCAAGTGGGTTGTAAATTATCTTTTCCTTTCATAAGTTTAGCCCATCCTATGCCGCTAGATGGATTTCCCTTTCTAGAGAATTAAAGATCTTAAGAAAGAATGACTAAGTGGCTATTTTTCAACAGATTTCTATGACAATTGGTATCATGTTGGCATATCTGTTTGGGTTGTTCCTTGGTTGGAGATCTCTAGCCGTTGCAGGCAAGTTCCATTTTATGTTGTGTTGGATGTTGGAGATTACTTTTACTTGAATGAAGGGGAGGTTTCTTGTTAATAGATATGAATTCACAGTTGAGGGGCCAAGTTTAGATGAAATTTATAAACTTCTTTAAGCAATGATTGATCGTCCTCACTATGTTGTGCTTCCCGGATGTTATTATGCCTCTCATTTGCCCAAGTTTCTCGACAATCTCTACATTCTAATTGATAACTATTTAAAATCATATTTCCTCTATGTTTCTTTCTCTCTATTTGATCTTCTTTGCAAGTCGAAACCTTGCTTTTATCCGAGAGTCTAATTTTTCCATGTTGATTAGATTTGAAGCTTTGGATAAATGTTTATTTGCCCGCTTTTTTGTGCCTGTGCAGGTTTAGTTCCTTGTGCTATTTTGGTTCTGGGGTTATTTTTTATCCCAAAATCTCAAAGATGGCTGGTAAGTTTTTGGGAATGAATTTTATGTTTGTCAATTGACTAAGTTTGTGTTAACCATGTTAAATCTATCACCATATGTGATGCTATGTGAAATCTTAATATCGAATTTAATTTTCTTACGAGTGTAGGCTAAAATTGGTAATCAATATTTTGAAGCCTCATTGTAAGCTCTTAGAGGTGGCCGGGTTGATATGTCCCTAGAAACTGTTGAAATGAGGTTAACATTTCAGAACAGCTACATTTTTATCATTTTCCATGTCAAATTCACATATGTTTCCATTGTAGCCTTCTTGAATGATTGCAACTTGATTGTCAGTCAAATGTAGTTGCTAATTAATGGATATCAAATATTGTTCCAATGGAGTTTTAACTTGATTGGTTTTGAGATTTTTTCAATTGAGAGTCTGAATGTTTTTCATACAAAGTTCCAAAAATGTATATTCATTTCCCATCAAGGTCATATTCATCACTAATATGGATGTTTTTTCCTTTCAGAGTGGAGTGGAGACAGGAAATCAACAACCCAGAATAAATTTTTCTGAGATCATTGAACGAAAATATCTTGGCCAATAAAGATGAGGGATCCTAATAATTAACACCCTATATATGAGAGTATCCATTAACTACAAAAGGATCCTTATACCACTGTACATAATTATTTTCATTATACTTCTCCTTGAACACCCATTGCATCTGATTGCTTCCTTCCTTGAAGTAACTCTTTCAAATGCATGTTTGGATTTGTTTCAAGACTTTCATTTCTTCCTCCATTGATTTCTTCTAGTAAGAAGACACATTTCCATTAAGAATCTCTTTGAAATATTTTTTCTCACAACACATGGAATATAAAGAAAACTTATTAAAATGGGTTGGCTCATAGGCATACCCATTATGCCTTTTTTTTGTTCCGTAATTCAACTCAATTTTTTCTCTTCATCTTAATGATCATTTTCAAGATTCCCATTTTAATTAAGCATTAATGGTATTTTTTTCATATGTTTATGGTGGTTTAGAGTTATTGTGACATTTTTTGGGGGTTATACTTAATTCAAAATCTAAGCATACCAAGCCAGCCTACAATTTTGCAAATCGATTCCATTTTAGACGTCTTCCATGTGGCCTATAGTGCATAAACCGACATCGCTATGAAAGGAAGAGCCTATGTAGGTTATAAAACAAAAAGTTTTTTTATCCAAACAATTCTCCAAACCTATAATTTATTTTAAATAAATAATTCATATTTATAAGTTAAATATTCAATTAAATTACATAACATATCACATATTCTTTCCTCTATACTACTCTTTCCTATGTTACTACTTCATAGTGTTTCCTTTGCAACATATGGTGCAATTGCACCAAATGTTGCAAAGGAAACACCATAAGGCATAAATTTAAATTTGAAAGTAATCGTGAATGCTAAGATTGTTTCTTTCCACACAAGTTTGGTGCATATTTCTTTTTTCTCTCATAGTAGTTTTTTACCATTTTAAAATAGAATTGGTTCCTTAATATAAATACGAATAATTTCTATGGATTCACATATCTTACCACACACATAATTAACAATGGATCTGACTGCCAACAATAGTACACAGTGGCAGCTAGGGGAGTTGTTTTCAAAGAAGAATGAGAATTATTTTCAAAGAAGAAGGCCTTACGACGTAAATATTTATATCTTCTTTGTTTTATTTTTCAATTAAGAAACCACCTTAAAAAATGTTTATTTTTTAATTAAATAATAAAATTAATTGTTAATTTACTTTGATGTAATGAGAATGGGAGTGATAAGAAAATTTTGACATTTTTCTTATCAGTGCCATTCTCATTAAATCAAATTAAATTAACAATTAATTTTATTATTTAATTAATTTTTTTTTTTTTTAAGGTGGTTTCTTAATTGAAAAATAAAACAATAAAGATATAAATATCTGTTTGAGTTGTATATTTTAATGATAATTTTTATTATTCCACAACTTTTTTTCTCAACATTCCAACAATATGACAAAAAGAAAATAACACTTTCCACATTTACAATCATTGATATATATGCTTAAATGAATCTTATCAGAAAAAGAATGAACAACCCATGTATTATCTTGCAATTAATTCCCAGCATTTTCTGAAGAACTCTCATAAAATTTACAACATTTTTTCCTTACATATAGGACAACAGTGAGCTTGAAATTGTTTATTGAGGGATGACAATAGAATCATATTTGAAATTGTTTACAAAGAGATGATGATGCAATATCCATGTATTAGACTACATGGTTTACTAAAACAATTCCATGTTGAAAAGGGGTGGGTATATTTTGGTGCAAATGGAGATTCTACCCTCTTATTTTTTTTCAAAGTGAAATGAAGGGCTTGTATTACTATATAGAACTTGAGCTTTTATGCTAGCAATATATATATTATTTGGTGCCATTCTTATATTATCTACCTATTCTAATGCCTATAATAAGGTCATTGTTCACCTGTTACCAGGAATTTGCTCATATTTTTTGTTAATGATGGTTTTCTTCGATACCCAGCCTAAACTCGTCATATTTTGGGCATTATTTGCCATGCTCTCACCCCACTTGCCAGTCTTCCTGGAATTTCTATTGTGAAACAATCATTTTCATCCATTATTTCATACCTAGCATGAACTTGCCAGGTTTTTGACATTATTTTGCATCCTTTCACTCCGCTTTCCAGTCTTGCTGGCATTTCTGTGATGATGCAATCATCCTTTCACTCCACTCGCTAGTATTGCTGGAATTTTTGTTATGATGCAATAATGTTTACAAATTTCATTTCTAAACTCAAAATTATTCTAGCTTTTTAGCTTTCCTTTGTTTCATTCTGGTTTGTTTTTTGAAGAAGATGTGACCCATATCATCTAAGTTTTATTGCTGCTAATAAATTGATTATTTAATTACATATTTATAAATCTTAGATTAAATTGATGACCTCTATCTTTAATATCGGCTTAGATTAAATTGATGACCTCTACCGTGCACAATTTCAAGGTAGAAGTGGCACTACAAATAACATTATGCAAGATTTGTGAACCATAATTCTCTATTGAATATAGACTAAGCCTTCGAGGTTACTCATGGAAAGTTTCTAAGGCCTCATATGAAAATTTTAATCTGTTTTATTTTATTTTATTGATTGTTAAATTTCAATTCATTATTTTATTTTTCATTTCCATTTCCCAAAAATTTGGAACTCCCAGTGAGACGAAGATGTAACTTTTCATAACACATCAAAGCACAGTTGGATTTTGTAGAATTATAGGTTTAGGGAATAGTTTGGAACATGAGGGGTTTTCTATTAAATTTTGGAATATTCCTAAAATTTGCAATTGAAATAAGAAATAAATATGGCCCCTTATATTATGTAATATTTCATATACAATATAAATAATCTCTGAAATTAAATAAAGATGACTGTCTAAATTGATAAAATGTTCAAGTTAAAAGAGATAAATTGAATTTGAACGATACCATTAAAACCCTGAACGTGCAAACTTCTCCACAGTTATAGATGGAGGACACTTAATAGATGAAGGTTATTATGGATCTAAACTATCATGTATTTATAAACAAACAAAGAAATTAAGATCTAAACCTCATTTAGAGTAGCATGCTTCTCTGAGTACACGAACAATTTTCTAAGTTAAATCAATAGCTTGCTGATATGACCATATTTTTTTCAAAAATAAAAGAAAACACTATCTGTGACCATCTACTCTGACATGAAATGAAATTACAGAAGGTTTGTTGTATAGTGTATCGAGTGACTTAAAAAACAAAGACAATACTTGACGCCAATGCAAAAGGATTCTACCTGCATCAAAAGTAATTGCATTGGCCTATTAGTTAAGACATTTTGAATAATTATATCTTAAAAATAGGATAGGAAATTTGAGTTTAGACATAAAATTGCATGGGGAGGTTTCAGATAATTACCTTTACAAAAATCACAACAGCCAAAATGACAGATGCAAGAACAATAGTTACAAATTTCTAAAAAATAAATTTATAAATTGTAATTAAATTACAAAAATAAAACCCTAACTTTCATTGAAAAGATTAAATTATTTCCAAGGGAATTGCAAATCCATAAATTTTTTGAAGCTGAGATGTAAAATGAGGTTGAGAGCAAAAGAATCTACTAATATTCTTAACCTAAACCTAGAAAATGTTTGGCACTGAGAGTAAAATAATCTTATAGTATGGCACACTAATTCAAGGGTATGCTTATATGTAATGTACAAACTCCAACAAGGAAACTGAAATCTCAAAGTAGTGTATAGTAATAGTTACGCCAAGTAATGCATGTTCTCTATGTTGAAACAACCCTTGTGTCACCTAAATTGATTAAGAGGGTCAATTCTGCTTCTTGCAAACAAAGGCTTATAGATTTCATTCTAGAAATCGCTTCCCCTGTCTGATTTCTCTATTCTCCCAATAGGTTTCTATAGCTGAAAATGAAAGAAGAGGTCCAAAATTTAATAAGTTTAATGGAAAAACTCCATTAAGAATAAAATTAAAATATGAATTGGAGTTAAGTGAAGCAATAGATGTAAATGAAATAATTTCAAAGAACAATAGCAGCATATCATGGTAGGAAACTCATCCTATTCAACTATTCAGGGCTCAAACCTATTTTTCTATGAAAATAAATCAATAATTAACTTTGGGAAACCAAATGAAAACCATTTATAAAATTAAGTTTTTCCGAATATTTTTATCTTTGCTTCTTATTTTTTCATACCAAACCAAAACCATTTATAGGGTTAATTCCTTCAGAAAAATTTTATATTTGGTTCTTCTTATTTTAATTCCTTTCTAAAATATTACAAACACCATCATTTTTATGTGATATGCAAGACCCATTGTCACTAGTGCAAAAGAATTCTCCATCTACGTTAAAACCCTGCAATTCCTCGAGAAAAAAATAATAAAAACGGTCACACTCTTGTAATATCCCTTTTCAAGGATATGTCTAAAACACAAGCAACTCTAACCAAAGATGGACTGGGAGGGCGTTTACTAGATATTTCACCTCTAAAAAGAGGATGAGATCTGGAGGCTATCTGGCCCTTTCTAGACTCTGTATAAGAGTGTGGGAAAAACACAACAAGTGGTATAGAAATCTAGTAAATGCAAAAGGAAGAAATAACAGATTTCAGACACACAATAGCATGTTCAGATACTCAAGAAATAAGAGAACGCTGAGCCATTTTATTAATCTAATATATACTGAGGAGTATAATAGGTGATCAAATGGTAGCATCTAAATCTTGCACAAGGCAAGTTAAGATATATTCTTAGAACGTTGTATGTAATGACTGCGTTTCAGATCTGTGTCTAGCTACTGAAAAACGGCTGCGTCGCTGCCTAGCAATACCTCCCTGCGGATCTGCACTTTCCTCCCAATGATTTGACCACTTCTATTTGTGATCTTCAATGTTATGCTCTCACGCTGATTAAAAAATCCTCAATAGATAAAGATCCTCCACAAATGTCCACTGGAGATATTCCCAATACGGAATGCGTCCTCCACCTAGGTCTACGTAGTCAATAAACGCGTTGTTCCTCCACAGATGCCGTGCAGTCAATAGACGCGCTACTCCTATACCAAGATATCGGATCGATCTTCCTATAAAAGCAATGACGGGACTACCTCACCCGAGCAGGCCTTCGATGTCCCCTGGGGCTGAGGGCGAGATCTCTGAACGAAGACACTCAATGTGCTAAACAACACTGCAGACAGGCTAAACAGCCAGATTTCTCCAAGTCGCAATGACCATATTCAAATACATAAATTATCCATGATCCTTGAATGAAGAAATTATGTTATTTATATAGCGTTGGCCGCTCTCAAATCCTACGGCCGCCTAAACTCACGATACCACGGTAATATTCCTTTGCTGCATGCATCTCCACCCATGATACCATGGTAATACCCTCTTGCTGTGTGCCTAATTTGGCCCTCCTTCATTACCATGTGCGTCTTATTTAGAGTGAGTCGTGGTCCCTTTACTCACGTTTATTCATAAGCTAACTACTGAAAGAAAAATTGACCAAAATCAAATATTCCAATTAGCCATTGCTAATTGGGAATATTAGAATCTCCCCCGGAAAAATATTGCTTGTCCCCAAGCAACTTTAATGATGAATGCTGCAAGATTTTCTCATTCTCCCAAGTTGCATCCTCATCCGGAAAATTCTTCCACCTCACCAAGAACTTCCGTATTTTTCTCTTCTGCAGTTGCCTTTCTCTGGTACCAATAATTGCATTGGGCTGTAATACCAAATTGCCTTCATCATCCATAGGTGGAAGCTCCTTTGTCATTGTCACCTGCTGCCTTAGTGCCTTCTTCAGACATGACACGTGGAAAATGTTATGAATCTTTCTACCTTGGGGCAGCTCCAACTCATACGCAACCTCTCACACTTTGCGTATCACCCTGTATGGCCCATAAAAATGAGGCTTGAGCTTCTCAGCTCTTTTATTTTTCAGTGATGACTGTCGGTATGGTTGTAAACATAGGTAGACCAAGTCTCCTACCTCAAACTGTCTTACCATCCAACCCCTGTCGGCATACCACTTCTGTTGGTTCTGTGTTGTAGCCATGTTATCCTTGAGAGCGCGAAGAATGTCCTGACTCTCCTGGATCCAATATTTGGCTCTCGGAGCCTTGCTAGCACCCAACATCATATCAAAAAAAGATAAAGAATGGTACCCATATCGATGGACATGTGATATGTGTTGTTCTAACAGTACTCCCCCAGATGCAACCACTTCAGCCACACTCTCTGCTTCCCACTAACATAGTTATGCAAGTAGCCTTCCAGCCACTTGTTAAATATCTCCGTCTGTCCATCTGTCTGTGGGTAATAGCTGGTGCTCAGTGTTAGCTCCGTCCCTACCAGCCGAAAAAGCTCCTGCCAGAATCTGCCCATAAAGCGACTGTCCCTGTCACTGATGATGGTCTTGGGAAGACCATGCAACTTGAAAATATCTTTGAAGAATAGCTCTGCCACCTGTGCTACTGTACAGTGTGCGGATATGGCGGAAAAATGCGCATACTTCATCAGCCGATCAATGACGACGTATATACAGTCCTTGCCCTGCACCATGGGTATCCCTGTGATGAAATCCATCGAAATGCTCTCCCATTTCCCATCCAGAATGGGAAGAGGCTGTAGCAAGCCTGCGGGATGGTTCATCTCACCCTTGTTTCTCTGGCAAACTTTGCATTCCCTGATATGTCGGAGCACGTCCTCCTTGAGGCCTTTCCATGAGAACCTCTCTCTGATAGCCCGATAGGTTTTGGTATTAAGCCCTGATGTCTAGAAAATGGTGAGTAATGAGATGCCTGAAGTATCTTCTTCTTGAGCTGGGAACCCTCCGTTAAGAAGATCCTATCTCTGTAGTAGATGATCCCATCTATCACCCTATATTTGTCATCTGTCACCTGACCATCTAGGACCTCACAGGCAAATATATCCTTGGAGTACTCCACCAAGATTCAAGCCCTCCAATCTGTATCGAAGCTCATTAGAGACAATGTAGCTGGCCTATGTGAAAGTGCGTCGGCTACCACGTTATTCTTCCCTTTGACATATTCAATGTCAAAGGCATAAGCCTGGATCTTGTTGATCCACTTCTGCTACCTCTCATGTAGCTGTTTCTGCTCCAAAAAGAACCTGAGGCTGTTGTGATCAATCCTTACCCAGAACCTATTACCCACTAAGTACTGCCGGAATTTGGCCAATGCATGCATTATGGCCAACATCTCCTTGTCGTATGTAGGATAAAACTGCTGATGAGGAAGGAGCTTTCTACTCTCAAAGGCTATAGGGTGGCCTCCCTGCATCAAGACTGTGCCGATCCCCTCTCCTGACTCATCACACTCCAAAACAAAAGGCTGCGTAAAATATGGTAATGCAAGCACTGGACAGTTGCTCATAACCTCCTTGAGCCTGTCAAAAGCCTGCTGCGCTGCATCTGACCAACTGAATGCCCCATTCTTTGTCAAATCAGTAAGGGGTACTGTAAGTTGAGAGAAACTCTTGACGAACTTCCTATAATAGGTGTAGATGCCAATAAATCCTCGAAGCTCCGTCACGTTTATCGGCTCTGGCCAGTCTCTGATGGCCCTGATATTCACCTCGTGGACCCTCACGCCATCCACTCCTATGATGTTTCCCAAATACAACATCTCAGTCATCCCAAACTCACACTTGGAGAGCTTAGCATAGAACTATTTCTCCTCCAAGATATGTAGTACTGCCTCTATATGTTGGAGATGCTCCTCCCAAGTCCTACTATATATCAATATATCATTGAAAAATACCAACACAAACTTCCTTAGATGACTGTGGAAGATATGGTTCATGCATGAATAGAAAGTAGCTGGGGCATTGGTTAGCCCGAAAGGCATGACCAAAAACTGAAAGTGGCCATAATGGAACTTGAAAGCGGTCTTGGGGATGTCCTGTTCCCTCACGCGAATCTAGTGGTACCCGGATCTCAAATCGGTCTTTGAGAAGAACCGGGTTCCTCTTAGCTCATCCATCAGCTCGTCAACCAATGGTATGGGGTACCTGTTCCTCAGCGTCTTCTTATTTAGGGCCCTATAACCAATGCACAGTCTTAATGTGCCATCCTTCTTCTTCACCAACACCACCGAAGAAGTAAAAGGACTAGTGCTAGGCCAAATATGTCCAAGAGCCAACAAATCCTAGATTGCCTGCTCAATCTCAACCCGATAGGCCTTGGGGTGCCTATAGGGTGTGGTAATAATGACCTGGATGCCCCATTCTAGCTCAATAGTGTGCTCAAACCCCCAATATAGTGGCTGTCTCAGCGGTATTTCTCCAAATACTGTCTCATACCTGTCGAGGATTGCTTGTAGATCCAGATGAACTGTCTGCCTGGTAGCCTCTGCCACTGATGCCTGCAACTCAACTGCTGACTCTATGTCTCCCTTCTGGAAGTCTGCCTCCATCCAGTGAGCTAAAATAGTCTGAGGCGAGTAAGTGTGCATCCCACGTATCTTCTCATGCTTCTTGGTCTTCTTTTCATCCCATTCCATCTCCAAGGCCTCCCAATCCTTGGTGACTTTCCCCAAAGTAATCAGCCACTATACACCTAATACCACATTGGTGTCTAGTATGTTAACCATGAAAAAGTGGTTGGTCACTATGTAGGTTCCCATCGTCATAGCCAGCTCTGGAACATACCTGGCACACTGCAGCGTCTGATCCCCTGGGACCAATACTGAAAATCAGTCGAAGCTCTCTGTCAGTATGCCTCTCCTCTCAACCATCTGTGCATCGATGAAGTTGTGGGTTGCCCCACTGTCTACTAGGATTGAAATTTGCTTCCCATGTATTGTCCCTTGGACCCATAGCGTCAGATACTTGGTTACTCCTTGTAATGCTACAAGGGTCCCCCCTGTGGGCGCAAAAGCTGCACCTCCTGCCCTTGAAGGTGGGGGTGGAAAATGATCTTGCTCTGTTTGACGGTCTCCTGCCTCCCCATCCTCATACTCATCCTCTTCCTTGCTACTCTCGGAGAAGACCTCAATAGAATGTGCTTTGCCAACAACACATCTGTGACCTGGTGCCCATGGTTCCTGATAGGTAAAGCACAACCTCTTCTTCTTCAAATCCCTCCGGGCATCATCATCGAGCTGTACCCTCCCCTGATTCCCCTTTGGAGGCGGAATCCTCACATCATTCCCCTTTGGTTGGAAAGCTGATTTTTGGGGGTAAGATGTCTTGGTCCTGGGTAAGGCATCCTCCAAATCCCTAGTCCTGCCAATGGCATCTTGAAGTGTGGCTGGTCTAGTGGATCTGACTAGACCTCAAAGTGGCTCTGTTAACCCTTCCATCCTCCGTGCTGCGGATATATTTGGCACCATCACTGAAATCCTGAGGAAATATACAATATACTTCTTAGGACTCCCAGTCCGTTTGATCCTTGTTAGTTCAAAAAAGTGCTCCTCTAGTTCCTTCCAGTCGAACCTCTTGATTAGTCTCTGAGTGAACTCGACATAGGTAGTAACGGAGGAATGCCCAAGCGTCACCCTGCCATGGAACCACCAATCCTGAGCCTCACCCTCCAAATGCAGCGTGGCCACCTTGATGGCCTCTGTTTCTGCCATCTGGTTGAGCTAGAAATATACATCCAACTTCTCCACCCAAGACATTGTTGAACTGTTTAATGAACCATCAAACGTAGGAAAATAGAATTGGCTTGTTGTGTGTTGGGTATCTCAATCATGATAATGTCTGTGCCCTTTATGATGGTCATGAGGTCTGCTGTCCCGCTTGATCTGAACAAAGTCTTTAAATAAAATGGAATCCCTGAACTCTTGCCCAGCTGCCTGGTACTCAGCAAAATACTCACTTATGCAGTCTAGTTATTCTTGTACTCCTGACCCTACATCTGCACTTAGAGAAGTGGGCATAGTGGCACGAACGGGGGCATGTGATTCCTGGTGTGGTGCGACAACCTTATCCTGCAATTGGTGGGATGTTTCCAACCCCTCATCAACATGGAAACCCTTTGGGATTTCACGCTGTCTAGCCTCCACAGTCGTGAATTGCTGGCCCATCACTTCTATCTACCTTGCCAGATCCTGCACTGAATTGACGAGTGCTTCCCCAAACTGTTTTTCATCGCTATCATCTGCCATTGGCTCTCCCTGCTCGGCTTCTACCACAGGCTACCCTTGTTCTGTGTCCACCACCCAAACACAGTCTCCTTCTTTGTAGGTGGTCTTCAACCTATGCCCAATATCTATGTACTTACTACCTCTGTGGCAGATGTAGAGTTTTTCCTCTGATGACATAGACTACTAGCTCCATAGGCTGAGCCATATATATGCTCTGATACCGCTATAATATCCCTTTTCAGGGATATCTCTAAAACACAGGCAACTCTAACCAGAGATGGACTGGGAGGGCGTTTACCAGATATTTCACCTTTGAAAAGAGGATAAGATCTGGAGGCTATCTGGCCCTTTCCAGAATCTATCTAAGAGTGTGCGAAAAACACAACAAGTGGTATAGAAATCTAAATGCAAAAGGAAGAAATAACAGATCACAGACATACAATAGCATGTACAGATACTCAAGAAATAAGAGAATGCTGAGCCATTTTATTAATCTGAAAAATACAGAGGAGTACAATAGGTGATCAAATGAGAACATCTAAATCTTGCATAAGGCAAGTTAAGATCTATTCTCAGAATTTTGTATGGAATGACTACGTTTAAGATCTGTGTCCAGCTGCTGAAAAACGGTTGTGCCGCTACCCATCAATACCTCCCTACGGATCTGCACTTTCCTCCCAATGAATCGACTGCCTCTATTTGTGATCTTCAATGTTATGCTCTCCCGCTAATTTAGAAATCCTCAATAGACAAAGATCCTCCACGAATGTCCACTGGAGATATTCCCAATACAGAATGCATCCTCCACCCAGGTCTGCGCATTCAATAAACGCGTTGTTCCTCCACAGATGCCACGCACTCAATAGATGTGTTGCTCCTCTACCAAGACAGCGGATCGATATTCCTATAAAGACACTAACGGGAATACCTTACCTGAGAAGGCACTCGAATTCCTCTGGGGCTGAGGTCGGATCTCTGAACGGAGACACTCAATGCACTAAACAGCACTACAAATAGGCTAAATAGCCAGTGTGCTCCAAGTTGCAATGACCATGATCCCTGAATGAGGAAATTATCTTCTTTATATAGCGTTGGCTGCTCTCGAATCCTACGACTGCCTAAACCCACGATACCATGGTAATATTCCTTTGTTGTGTGTGTCTCCACCCATGATACCATGGTAATACCCTCTTACTACATGCCTAATTTGGCCCTCCTTAATTACCACGTGTGTCTTATTTTAGAGTGATTCATGGTCCCTTTACTCACGTTTATTCATAAGCTAACTACTTAAAGGAAAATTGACCAAAATCGAATATTCCAATTAGCCATTCCTAACTGGGAATATTACAACTCTCCTAAACCAATCCAGGTCAGACCATTGTCTAGCAATGTTGTGTTATGTCAGACTAATTTTGCGAAGCAACAAAGAAACAAAATCGGAGCCATGTGTGTTAAGGATTGAATTGTTGAAAAATAGAGGAATCAATCCAAGCGATGCCCTAATTTAGCAGGAAACATCCATTTTCTTGATATCTACTAGTTTAAAAACTTTCTAAATATGTGTCTATGGATTTAAATTAAACTAAAAAAGAACATACCTCTATAAATTCAAAATCAGGTGTTTCTTTCGGTCTTCCTATCCTCTCCTCTGCATTCCACAAGGACTTATTGTTCATCATTTTTTTCTCCTTGGAAAAACAGAGGAACCAATAAACAAAATCATGCCCTCTATAAATTCAAAATCAGGGTTTTATTTTCAGTCTTCCTACCTATCCTCTCCTCTGCATTCCACAAGGATTTATTCTTCATCATTTATTTCTCCTTGTCACTCACCTTCTAACTGTTACTTATTTCTTTATAGGGAAGAATTACTTATTTTTATTGTCTTCAATTATTAAGACACTATGAAAAAAATTATATAAAATTAAGAACGAGGAATGAACTCCAAGAAAATGGAGAATAGTTAGGGTTTCAAAAAATTTGTTAACAACGCTGAGCGGCAGTCCCTCTATGTAGCGACTGGTGTGTCAATGGCAGCGACATTGGGAGGGTGCCCTTCCCCCTCCTATCGAAATCTAACAATTGGAGAACAATCAAGTAGACAACATCAATTCGATGGCTCCCATCAAAAGACAATTCCGATATTGGGGGTAGATTGGTAAGCGAAGATGAAGGGCCAATGTTTTCCGTGAGCAATGAAGAAACCCTGATTCATAATTCTTGCAAACAAATTGGATGAATATAGGAGCTATATGAAGGGTCACACTCTTATATGAAATTTTATTGGTATTTGGCCTACACAAAAAGATTTATTGAAATGGATACAAATAAAATGGCAGCCCAAAGGTCACATTGATCTAATATTTTGGGCTAGAGGATTATTTACAGTAATTTTTACTAACTTATTAGATAAGGAAATAATTTTTGAAGGAGGCCCATATTTTTATAATAGCACAGGCCTCTTTCTCAGACAGTGGCAAGAATGATACAATCCAGACTAGGAAGAATTTCTTGAAGTCCCATTTTGGGTACGATTCTTCAGCCTTCCTATGGATTTTTGGGACCTAGATATTTTGGAAGGAATAGTAAATTCTTTAGGAATCCTTGTTAAAGTAGAAAAAACTACTCGACGGGGTCGTTATACTTCTTTTGCTAGAATTTGTGTATATGTGAATATCTCTGAGCCATTTCCTGAAACCATTGAATTAAAATATGAAGGAAAAATCTGGCAGCAGCTTCTTGACTATGAACATATCCCTTTTAGATGCCGGAGATGCCATGAGTATGTACATCTTTATAAATCATGTCCTCTTAACAATATTGAGCAAAAATCCAACGGACAACCTATAAATCCTTATCAGGGATGAGAGTGAGAGGATGGATTTATAACAGTTACGAATAAAAAGAGAAATAATAAATTGCATCTAAGTTCGTAGAACCCGCTAGCCCAGAAAAACCTCAGCAAAACATTATGAAATTATGCAAGAGGAAGGGGAAACATCGCATGCAGAGGAATATAGCACTGAGCTTGGTCAAGGGTTAGTCAATCAGAAAACTCCGACACCAAAACGAAAAGCACTTCAGGATAAAATTGATGTAGAAGACAGTAGCATGTTGGAATAGACACCAATGGACATAGAATAGAACAAAGAGGATTTGAGTGCAGAAGAAAGGGTATTGAAACGCCTATTGTATGAATGGAGAAATCTAGATGATAGGTTTATCCTTGCATAAAAGAAGAAACTTTATAAAGAAACATTTGAGCACTATTTGACATCCCAAGTGCAAAAATAAGTAAGTAATTCTGAACAACTTGCCTCTAAGGGACCTACTCCCCATCCAAAAGGAACCATGAAAAGAGGTAGAAGGAAATTGCAGGGATCAATACAATTGGTTGGCGAGATGTTGATTAATATAGGAAAGATAATATTGTTAGCAATGGTATTCCAAAAAATCCCAAAAGTTAACCAATGAAAGTAATCTCCTGGAATATAAGAGGCCTAAATAGTAAAGGAAAACAAAGATATCTAAATGAAATATTGAAAACTGAGAAACCACAGGTAATGTTGATCAAAGAAACTAAAGTCTCGGGCCAGAAACTTGATATTATTCTTCAATCATTTAAAACCCACTTTTAGGTAATGGATATTGATTCAAGAGGAATGGTAGGAGGAATAGAAATATTATGGAACCCTGCAAAAATAATAGTGGAATGATAGATACAGCTCCCGAGAATATTATCAGGTACTTTTAGACAAATTGGATGAAAGGAAAAGATACTCATATCGGTAGTTTATGGGCTTCCAATTCTAGGAGAAGGAGAGACGATCTTACAAATAATAAGAACTTTAAATAATATGCATTAGGAAAAATATTGGCTTCTAGGTGGAGATCTCAATATGCTATCAAGTTTGACAGAAAAAAAGGAGTAATAAGGAGAGAAGATCCGGAGATGGAACTATTTAGGTATTTTCTGACAGATCTTCAGTTGGTAGACATCCCAACAGTGAATGGGAAGTTTACTTGGAATAATAGACGTGGATAAAGACATCAAATTGCATCAAGGTTGGACCATTTTATAGCTTTATAAGCTCTAGTAAGCCTGGATGTATACTATGAAGCATCGATTTTACCAACACTCAGATTAGACCACTGGCTGATTTGTATCGATATTGATATAAAAGACGGACCGAAGGATAGACCTTTTAGATTCGAATTATTCTGGTTAAGAGTTCCTAGGTTTCTGGATAAAGCTAAACATTGGTGGGAAACTAATAAGGTTATATGAAAGAATAAATGCATTCTTTTTAGCTTAAATTGAAACAACTTAAGATAGAAATAAAAAGATGGAATAGAATAGAATTTGGAAACATCTAGCAGGATCAGGTCTGACTGAGAGAAAAAATGAAAGATATACAACAAAATATGATCCTTAATGGAAGAATAGAGGCCCTTGCTATAGAAGAAGGAAACACTCTAGTATCCTAGAAGAACGTAGGCAAAAAGAGGAGATATTGTGGATGTAAAAATCTAGGGTACAATGGCTGAAGGAAGTGGAGATAAACACAAATTTCTTTCATAAAACAATGATACAATGGAGACAACATATTAGAATCTTCTCATTGAGAGATCAAAAGGGAAACCATCTGCTTCAACATGAGGATATGGAAAGGGTGCATGTGGATCATTTTAAAAATATTCTTACGAAGCTAGATCCGAATAGATAGACAACAATTGATAGAATAACAAGTAACATCCCTTCAATAGTAACTAGAGAATAGAACTTAACCTTATTGAGAGAAATCAATACGGAAGAAGTAAAAGATGTAGTTATGAATATGCCTAGGAATAAGGCCCCTGGACCGGATGGTTTCACAAATAAGTTCTTTAAGGCATCTTGGAACTTCATGGGTCAAGATATATGGGATTTGGTAGAGGAATCAAGGAGGAATCGAAATTTTTATCCAGCTCTGAACGCAACATTCCTAACTCTTATCCCTAAACAGGAAACTTCAGACACTCCTGTTGGGTTTAGGCCCATAGCTCTATGTAATGTAATATATAAAATTCTTTCTACTATAATGGTTAATAGGCTTAAGCCTCTTTTGCCTAGTTTTATCTCTCTAGAAAAAACATATTTTGTTAAGGGAAGACAAATATTATATGGAATTGTTACTACACAGGAAGCAATCCATTCACTAAAGATGCTTAAATTGCAAGGTATGCTCATAAAACTGGACCTCTCTGAAGCATATGATCATATCATCTGGCATTATTTGATAGTTGTTCTGAAAGCATTTGGTTTTGATAATAGATGGTTACAGTGGCTGCAATCATTCATATCATCTCCTAATTTCTCGATATTTCTAAATGGAATTCCATCTCAGCCTTTTAATATATCCAGGGGTCTCCGGTAGGGAGATCCCCTATCACCATTATTATTTATTTTAGTTGCGGAAGGACTGGGAAGATTAATCAAAGCTCACTTGGCGGAAGGAAAGTTACAGTGTTTAAAATTATGTGGTACTGCTCTCTCCTTGACACACTAATAGTTTTTTGATGATATCCTATTATTTTTTCAGGCATCGGTGCGGGAGGAAAAAAAAAATTAAAAGTCCTGAAAACATTTATGGAGGCTTCAGGTACACCGGTTAATACTGATAAATCAAATGTATATTCCTTCAATACTAATGATGCTATGAAAAAATTTCTAACTAGAACGCTAGGTTTCAAGATAGGCACATTCCCTATGAAGTATTTGGGTGTTCCTTTAAATACTTCTTATTCAAGAATTGCAGACTGGAAAGATCTTATTACTAGACTTGGGGAAAATTGAATAACTAGGAATTTAGAGTTTTGAATGCTCCAGGTTGATTAATAGTGCTCAAATATGTTCTTCAATCACTTCCTGTTTATCAATTATCAGGGAGATCGGCTCCTAAAAGCATTTGTAACCAAGTGGTGAATATTTTCAAGAAATTTCTTTGGAAAAGAGGACATGATTGTATGAAATGGGCACTACTATCATGGGATAAACTAATAAAGAAAAGTCAGTAGGAGGATTGGGCCTACATGAACCATATGTTTTAAATCATGTCATGAGGGAAAAATTATGGTGGAGATGGATCCAAGGAGGTCAAGATCTGTGGAAAATTATATGGGAAAGGAGATATGGTATGCCTAAAACTGTAATAGGAAAAATTAAAGTTGATATTGTTCCTAAAGGGTCTACTATCTGGAATCTTGTAGCATTTAACATAAATCTAATCCATTAACATAGATTTTGGGAAGTGAGGGAAGGAATAATGACACTTTTTTGGGAAGATTCGTGGCAACAAAGAGAAAAACTATTCAGTCAGCTTGACTTAGGAGAACTCTTCCTGTTCACAAAAATTCCAAATAGTATATTAATCAATAATTATTGGTGCCAGCAACAGACTAGCCAATGGAGAAGATGGAAGGAGAAAATTCATTGGCCAGGAGCACCAAAAATGCTGCAATGGAATAAACTTGAAAAAGAATTGAGAACAAGGAAAATAGCTATTGCAAATGGAAGTGATATTCTTAGATGTGATTATCAAAGTAAATGTATGTTTACCATACAGGATGGATATAATATTCCTGCTCAGAATATACTAACAATGAAAGATCCATATGGAGAAAAAATTGGTCAATCAATCATTGGCCAAAAGTTGAATATTTCCTCTGGATTTTAAGTGATAGGAAAATTTTAACTTGGGACCAGTTGCAAAAGTGAGGAATGCATGGACCTTCCATTTGCTACATGTGTAGGAAAACAAATGAATCAATAGAACACCTTCTAAATAGCTGTGAAATAACAGAGATAATGTGGAATAGTATTGCAAGAACATTTCTACAAATGGATAGAGATAATACAAACATAAATGCAACGATCATCAAATGGCGAAAACGAGGTTTTAAAAGTGAAGTTTTGAATAGAGCATGGAGGCTATCTTTAGGGTTTATATTATGGGGGATTTGGAAAGAAAGGAATCACCACATATTTAGAGGGGAATTCAATAACAATAATCAAATATGGCAAAAGATGGTTGAGAATATTCGAGAAACAATTTTGGTTGAGAAATGGACAGATGATGACTAGAAGACTGAAGGTATAGAAACTCAAATTCTCGCTAGATTAAACTTGAAACCTCAAATGCTGTCAAACACCCTTTGGAAATATAGCCCCCCTCGGAAAAATATAGAGGATAAATGGAAGCCACCTAAGAATGGATTCATTAAACTCAATTATGATGGGGCATCAAAAGGGAATCCAGGTCAAGCAGGAGAAGCCATGGAAATGGGTCATGAAACTAATAATGAAGCTGAACTGAAAACAGTTAAACAAGGCCTCATGATAGCAAAAAGAGAAAATTACCATCGATTTATTATAGAAGGCGCTTCGGAAATGGTCACAAAAGTGTTAGAAAATTACAGCAAGGATAACCATGGGAGAAGATAAGTAAAAGTTGGAGGACTGCGAATCTTATTCAGCAAATAGGATCTCTTATTAAAGAAATTTAGTATCTGATACCTTTACAAGTTCACAGAACAGGTAATGAGGTAGAAAATTACTTAGCAAATTAGGGTTGTCACAACCTTGGAAGACAATTGGACGTGACACCAAGTGCGAGGATTTTGGATATTGAGTTAAATTCTCTTTAGATCATTATAAACAAAGATCTTATTAGCAGTGAAGATCCCCGATCCGGGTGCTTGAGAACATCTGCCACTGGGCAGACCGTAGGATAGGTGTAGGCAAGGTACCATGCATAGACCAGCGTGATACTCAAGCATGACAAGCATGCCATCAATTAACTGAATGAGGAGGTACACAAGGGATATGGGGATGATTGTGCATTTAGTAAGTCAGCCTATGCTGCCATAAGGGTAGTGTAAAATGAAAAATAGGGTAAGCCTCAAAACGTCTAGTTTGGCACTGCAAAAACCATTTTCTTCTAGAAGAAACTTGGATTTGAGGCAACAGACGAAAGCTGGTGCAACCATCGTTCAGAGGGTTCACACTCTAGTTCAGGTTCAAAGGGTTCACGCTTTGGTTCAGGGGTATGTTCTTCTGAATTTAAACCTCATGCTTTTAGATATCAATTATTACATGAAGCAAGATAGTGAAGGGTTTGAAAGGATAGGAATTTTTTTACCCATTTGCTACTCTACGGCCAGGAATGGAAGATTCATACCAGCAGACGCTATTCGGCCTTGTTTTCATGACCATTGTAAGGTCAGGAGTTCTAATCATAGCTCTGTGTTTTATTTTGATGAGCATTGCAGTCTGTTTGATATATTTCATAATTCCTTCATGCATGGTGGTCAATTCGCTTCAGTTGGTTTTTGCCTATGCTTGTTATATTTGGGAAATAGAAGGGTTAAATGGGGGAACCACTGTTGTCTGTGGGCTTGCCTTACTGAGTTATGGAAAAGGAAATTCCGTAATTTCAGCGTTGCATATTTTAAAAGTAATGGTTTTTATGTCGACCTTGATAGGTATAGGTAGGGTATTATGTTGCAAATCCGTCATTTACATGCTCTATATTCTGGTTTTAACATTAATCTTTGTATTTATGGGAGGCATGTATTATGTTGCAAATCCATCATTTAAATGCTCTCTATTCTAGTTTTAACATTAATCCTTCTAATTATGGGATTCTACCCTGTTTTGTTAGAGTATTTATATCTATGATAGAGACTCAATCCTGGGCCTATCTCTATGTCTAGTATAAAGCTTGTTTCGGCAATTTTCTCGGTCTACAGCACTATCTCTATGATGAGGAGCATCATGATCCTCGGGAAGATTTTGTACAGAAGAAAAGACATTTAACTATTATACCTCTATTCTTCCATCATACAGGATCACAAATTGTCATTACAGGTTTAATTCAGCAAAATATCCAGAACAAAACAATCGTTAAGAGGAAAATGAGGTAGAGTGTGGCTGAAATTCAAGATACAAGAAAACATAAGATGGTAAAATCTACAGCTGAGACTAGTAAGCGAGGTAGAAATACAAAGCAAGAGGTGTTAGAGAATCTCTCGACAGCCTACTCTCTTGGAAATCCTCCATAAGTCAGGAATGTGATTCAAGGCTGGGAAAAAGAAAGCTATAGTAATGAGGAAGATAATGAAGCAGAAGCGGAAATTATGGATTTTATCACCGATCCTAGAAATACCAGAGGTTGTTTTTCATTGTTTAACCAAACTATTCGTACATATTGGATCATGAAATGTGTTCTATCTAAAGCTATGCAAAGTCTTCATCCAGGTAAAGAGACTCAAATATCAACAGTGATGGAATTGCTTTGGGATATCAACATTCAACTACAGCATATCAAGGTGACATAATATCAAGCGATGGATCGAATTAGACAAATTGAAAGGCAGATTCAACAACTACAACAAGTGAACATGCCTAGTTCCACTGCGAAGGATCCAACGCCAATAGACACTTCAGATGGATAGTAACCTAGCTTAAGTTTTTATATTTTTTGCGGATAGTGCTTTAGTTCATAGTGGGTACTTAGTTAATGTTTTAAACAGTGAAATGGCTAGTGCGGCAAGTAGAAGAATGAAACATTATCAATTTTGGATGAATTTCAATGCATTAAGGTGGGCAACAAACCTGGTTTCCTTCGGGCAGGTTGAGGCCACTAACTTAATATTTAATGTAACTTTATTTTTTATGATAAATAGAAAATAGTAAGGTCCTACCACATTGAAAAAAAAAAATTACTAAGCCACTAGGGGAAAATAGGGGAGGAGTTGGGAAACTATAATATTACCTATTATTAGTTATTAAAATGTAAATTTTTGATAAGGAAGTTAGTTAAATTATTGTTAAATTATTTCCTAGTTAGTTAGACACTTTTAATTAGTTTAAATTTAATTGATTAATTAAAAAAAAATCCATATTAACAGTTATCATATTGGCCATGCAGTATTTATAACTCATGATAATTTTTCATAATATTGTAACAAAAGGAATTTACAAGTGGGTGAGTATCCATGATTAAGAATCTTGTTACATGTTTTTCAAAATGTATATATCTTTAAGTAATACACTAATTCCTTTTTATAATGAACAATAATAATTTAAAATAAAACTCTAGTGCCTATCTATTGTTACCAAACATTTAATTTATATGATTGTGTTAATATTAATTATTTTAAACTAGCCTAAAAAAATAACTTAATTGACTGAATTCCTTAAGTTCCCATAAATATAACAGCCACCCATAAAAAAAAATATAATTATTACAAACTACAATTTATCAACCACTTTAATTTTTATAAATCATAAATTAAATATATTAAATTACAATATATGAAGTATTTTAATTTCTACAAATTATATTATTATTAAACCTAATTATTTCCTATTAAAAAACTATTTCATATGACAAATATAAAAAGTTCACACGTTATTCCTTTTCCAAAAAACCTAACCCAACACTAATTAAATAAAGGCATGATCCTACGCCGTACTCTGACTCTACAGGAGCAAACCCTATGTTATTTGTAATTAGCCTTATGTTATATGCACTTTTGTAGACTCTCCTAAAATGTGAGTTGCAAAGCAGGCAACATAAAGTTCGAGACAGTCATGCTATTTTTGTCAAAACAATAGTGGAAATAGTGGAAACTTTACTAGTTTTCGAATAGAACGAGCGCAATCAATCACATCACACACTGGCTGCAAATTCCATCTTTATGGTTCATTATTTGTTTCTACTTTCACTCACCTGTGAATCAGTCCATCAAAGCCTCATATAAAATTGAAAGAGAAAAAATGTGTGGTTTAATGAATTCAACATCTATCATAAATTAATGAGAGCCCCGCAAAGCCCTGAATGAAACCAACTATCAAATCTGAAAATTCTTTGTAAAATTAAATTCTGTGCAAACAGGGAAAAAATAATATATGAAAAAATAAAACTTACACTTCTCACAGAAGATAGTGCCTCCTCCTGCAAAATGGTGAGATAATATTCCATTTCAGCATTTAACTAGTTGAGCCAAACCCTAGCTGCCCAAAAAAAATTACAACAATTGACTAGTACGAAGGGAGCTTTATGTGGAATGACTTTGATTGAGATGCCAATGGTCTTTTTCCAAGTGCATTAAAACCCTGCAATTACGTTGAGATAAAAATAATGGCAATTGTTATACTCTCCCCAAACAATCTACATTGTCTAGGAGAGTTGGGTTTTATTTTTTCACGAAAATTTAGAAAATATTTGGTTAGAGAAACTTGCTTTGGCTTTAGGTGCCGAATGTATGTTAAAATCTTATGGGACTTGAACCTTGTAACAACAATGGTGGTCTTCACCTCAATTTTCTGCTACTCGATACACTTATTCCACTGTGGGATATGCTATTGGATAAGTTGGATAAACTAATACATCCTGCTCACGAGAATCTAGTTATCTGTCTGGTTTGACTGGGCACGAACTGGAACCGGATATGTTGTTGGGTATCAATATCGATATGAAAGAGATGTTATGCCTGGACCTCGCTCGTGAGATGAAATTCTAGTTTCAGCTCGCTGGCTAGAATGACAAAGACACCTTAGAGGTCCTAGAATGACAAAGACACTTTAGAGGTGTTATCTTATTTCATAGCTAGGTGGAAGAGACACTAATAGGACTTGGTGAGTTAGTTAGGTAGTTAGCAGATCCTAAATGAAGGAGGCATGGATCTAATGGCCTAAAACATTTCAATCGTCTCACATTTGATCCAATGGTGCAAAGAGAGATAGAGTGACATATAGGAGAGTTGTTTTCAAAGAAATACGCCTTACAGCATAATTATCTAGTCCATATACATGCTTACAAGAATTATGTCTCTATAGAAATTCTATATAGATGACAAAATTTGATTCTTGTCACAATTCATCATCTAGAATTATATTTTCTATGATAATTTCGATGAAGTTGTCCAAATCCCTCCTCCAAGGTTGTTGACCTCCATGGATTACTATCTAGAAAATATGTAAGAAGATGTTTTTTAGAAATTTTGTGGATCACAATTGGAATGGGGTGATATTTCTGGTTAACATTTACCCACTATCCTCTTCAAATGATAATACAGAATTCTTATGGTACTAATTGTCTTTGGAAAAATTATTCTCCTTGAGTTATATATGCACTGAGTTCTTTATCTTAATTAGGATCATGGGGACTTCACTCAATGAACCTCTGACATATCACATGCATTTGTGGCATACTAAACAATACCCTTAATTTGACTACATATTGGAAAATACTACTAAAAATCACATTTTTTAACCACCTACCAATATGAACCCAATACACTTTCTCAATTTAAAAAACCCCTACTTTCACTAGATATTGCACGTATCCATTTTTTCATTAACATCTTTTATACCCCTTTATATTTTTTCATTAACTTTGAGCTCCATTTTTTATACCGGCCAATATAATAACCCTTTACCCCCTATTATAAGCTCAATATATTATGTCATTTTTTCCTCAATATATCGCCCAATATGAATGTATGTGACCTATGGTATTTCTCTCCCAGTGAAGCCCCCAAGATCAGGATTCATTTTACACGCATTTCACTGCCTTATGCAATTTCTAGGGTGAAGCTTTCGATGAAGTCTTCAACACTTTGCTTCCAAAAGTCTTCTTAACTTATAGTGGAGGAAAATTTTCTTCTTGCCACTACATGGACTTCCTGACACATTCCTCCTCTCCATGTGCCTTTCAATTCACTATTTTATTAGGAAAATCGTATTTCCCTTCCTCTTGTCAAGCTAAGTAGTTTTGGCTCACTTATCTTGACATTATGCCTCATGATGGCCTTGTTTCCCACATAATGATCATGCCTATAAGTATGAAAACTTATAAATGTTATGGAATTTCTTCCTACATGAGTGACAAAATTGAGATGTTTTGTTTGATGCAAACCTCTTGGTTATCTTCCCCTTATTATCCTAACTATTCATATTTCCACTTCTGCCATGTATTGAATCAAGATAATTATTTTGCTTCCTTCATCATTTTCATTCTACAAATAACCAAAAGAAGGATTTAATGGTAGTTTGATTCCTTTATCATTTACTACCACTCTCTCTTCACATTAATAAGCCAATTTTTCAATGACATATTCCCTCGTAAATGTGATCTTGTATTTTGAGGCCTTTTCTTCTCTACCATTGAAATCTTTGTCATTTTTCTTTATTGTTTATTCAACTACATTGGGTATTATGTTTCCTTGTATTCTTTTCCTATCCCTTGACCATTATAATCCATATATATTAATAGTTTCAAACTAACACAATTGGTATATATTTAGAAATAAACCAGGCTCTCTTGTGTCCACTACATGTAAGATGAAATTACTAAAGTTTTCACAGTCATGGTGTTTTCCTTATTAGTGGCAATGAAATTTGGCTCTACTTCATGTTTCTCTTGGAAATATACTCAGATATTTGCCAATGCCTCCTGCTCTTCCACCCCTCACTATATTTGATGCATCATCTGAGTGATCCTATCCTTCTACCAATTTCCCAACTAGATGACATTCTCTCTCATATGTACAAATTGAACTATTACTCGTTGCAGTATACCGAAAATATAATGTAGTATTATCATTTAAAAATTTTCTCATTTAGAAGTTGTAGCAGTCTGATACAGGTCTCAATTATCTTTTCCATCTTCTCCATCATCTAGTCATACATCTAGACCTATTCTTTCAACTCCATATTCTCTTCAAAACATTAGAATTGGTGACACATAAGAATTCCAACCTCTGTTTTCTTTCTTTCCCATGAGATATTTGTAATATTTTGGTAGGTACACCATAATTACATATTTTACTTCTTTGACACTAATATGACCTAGGAATCATATAGGTAAGAGTCTAATAACCTAGAAACATTCATATTTTAATTGAACCCCATTTTATTATGTCATTTTATTTTAAGAACTTATTATTTATATTGGTCAAGGAACTTAAATTCCCATAGTTATAATTAATACATGAGAGAGATTATAATAATTTTATTAATCATTTACCAAGAATGTTAATGAATATTTCACTATTTCAATCAAATAAATACAAATAAGGAAGGAAATAATGCTACCATAGTTCTAATGAATATTCCACTATTTCAATCAAATAAATACAAATAAAGAAAGAAATAATGCTACCATAGTTCTAATGACAGCTTGAAATGTTCTCATTCATTTGGACACCAAAATATTGACTCGAGGAGAACATAAAAGTTTCTCACCTACTCTAGGAAATATTCTACTTACACTTTAAAATTATTGTCTTTCAATTTAGACATGGTTGAAATATAATTTCCACTTCCCTCAATGAGGACATGGTTGTATAGTTCGATATGGTCCCCTTCTCAACAACCATAGAACCATAGAATTTTTTCTTAATATAAAATGTTGGAAGGAGGTAAGAAGTCAACTAGGTGGATGAGGAATCATATAGGTAAGAGTCTAATAAACTAGGAACTAGTTAACCTCACATAGAGAGGAATCAAGTTGGATAAAGGACAATTTTAATTGGTTGTGAAAGAGAAATTGACTAGGTAATAAGGAATTAGTCACCTAATTGGTAAATGAAATTGATTTGTGTTATTTTTCAATTGATTAGATAATAAATAATTTTAGCCACAAAATTGAGTTAAACATTGAAATTAGATGCATTGTCCATAAAAAGAGTGTAAAATTTTGTATTGGTGAAATTATAGACCATGGAAATGATTTACATAAAACATAGCTATGATTTACAAACTATACCAGAGAGAATTTCACCTAACAACTAGATAATTTTTTTTCTCAAAGTGATTATAACTATTAAAGAAATTCTCAAAACTAAAATAAACAAGAAATCCTTAATATTTTAGAAACACAAAAAAAACCATTAAAATACAAGAAACTCCATTTAAAATCATAGAAAAACATAAAATATCATTTAAAATGGATAAATAAATCCATACACAATGATAGAGTGGCATCATTGAAAACCCAAACCGGAAAACTAACTGCAAATGTATGCTCAACCTATTTTAGAAAACTTCGGTTACATTGTTATTCATGTCTCAATATCCATCCTCATCTCCTTGGCTATAATACCCTGAGAATGAAATTTAACAAATAAATAATGGGTGCTAGGGTAATAGGAAGGGCAGCATGCATGACTTTTCATTTCTCATTCTTTCGTGTCTTTTCATTTTTTTTTCATTTTAAAATTAATTTGGTGTTTCTTCTTACCGTGTCTGATTCCATATTTAAATTAGAATGTTTTTTGAGTTTGAGCCTCATAAATATCATAATTTTATTTGTAAATATTGAGTCTTAAAACCATTCACTTGTTTGATTTATTCAATAACACTCTACTTTTCTGCTTTGTTAAAATTCTAGTTTAATGCTAATTTATTTGTATTACTAGCTCTTGCAGTGATTTTGCAAAAAACATTTTTCCATTTCTATAGATCATTTTTGAAGTTATAGTTTAATGCATATGAATGATATATTTGTCTACTCAAACTTTTCTACTAGAGACTTACATTAAGATAATTCTAAATTTTTAATGTTATTTATTTATTTGAGCATCCACCACCTAAATTTAAATATATAATTATTAGTGAAATTACAAATTTACATTACTTAAATTGCATATTTAAATACATAAATTAATTTAACATTGTAAAAAATTTCAAAACATAAAAAAAAAAATATGATATCTCAACCAACAGTACCAATTATCATCCAAAATATTTGCCAAAATCTAAGAAAATAATTTAAAAACATAATTAAAAAAAAACATAAAAGCTTAAATTACTCGTTTATTTTATAAAAGAGTAATTTTAATTTCATAATATAACCAAACACCAAATTTAATAAATAAACACCAAACCAAAAAAGCAGAGGGAAAAATATCCGAAATGTAACAAATTACATACGTATATTTAAAGAAAAAGAAACATCTGTACCTTACAATAGAACAAAACATTAAAATGTATACAAATAACCGAGTGTTCGGAATCCTTTCTTAAAGTTGAACGTAGAAGATTCTACAAACATATAATAACTATTGAATAAGTATTTTTCAAGAAAAGCCAAAATGTAATAGAGAACAAAATATGATACATCTATGAACAAAGCGGTTAAAGACACTCCCATACTCATTCTCATTTAGTCAACGCGGTGTCGTTCATCGAGCTTCCATTTATGGAATTTACTTACGCCAATATAACCTTGACACGTACGAAATACCCGGTCTCTTATCCGTGAATTCAACTACGTGGCATCAATGGTTAAATTTGATTACCATTTATCGGTATTAAATTTTTTTAAGTGTGGTATTTTTAAAATTTACATATTGTTAATTATATTTGATTAATTTTTTAAAGCGTTAAGTATATATATATATGAGAAATTATCTTCCTTCACAGCTATATAGATTCATTTTCTTGATTTTTAATTAATATTTTTTTCAATAATAAGTTATTTTAATAATAATTTTTCCATATTAGATATCATTTTTTGAGATTTAATTTATCTATGACAATTTTATTATGTTATTTATTTCATTAGTTTTAATTTCGTTTCTAAGTGGATTATTCAAAAATCATGAGAAATTAGTCAATTACCACTACCTCTCATGAAAATGATCATAGATGAATGACTGAAAATGATCATAGATGAATGACTTAAACGCACTTGAATCTCAAAAAATGACATGTAATATAATGCATTTTGAAAACCCCTCAATACTTAACTTTTCCATAGTTATTAATGGAGAATTTGATTTTTTTCATAGTTAATTATTGAGCAAAGAGGCTCTCCAACCTAAAAGATGTTGTATTGCCTTGTTATGAAGCCTATTTAAAGGCTTGAGTAAATTCATTATGAAATATAAGAGTAGTGTAATCTATTTCTATATATCAATCGAGTCAAGCATAACACATCCACATGATGCAAAATATGTAAGTTTCAATCTTTTCAACTAGTTTAGATTTTCTATATGACAATTTTTTTTCTCAAGGATTCATTTCTTTTGATTTGAATTGATATTAATTGACTTTAATATATGTTGGTTGATCATGACTATGAAGCTACCAAGTTGTTCAATTTGAAAGTTGTATCCAAATGAGAGGAGAGGTGTGACGAGGGGCACTATAAATTGTACTCATGATTTAATTTGAATTCATTTATTTCTAAAGTCACATTTGTTCATAAAATTTTAATCGTTACATAAAATTGAAAGTATGATTTAAAATCATATAAATTTATTTTTAATTTGAATTTATTTATTTCTAAAGTCGCCCTTATTCATAAAAATTTAATAGTTATGTAAAACTTAAAGTATGTTTAAAATCATAGTAAATAATCTAATAAGATAAAGATGATTATTGAATAATAAGAGTTAAATCACAATTTTAATATTTTTTATTATTTTATTAATCAAAATAATAAGTCTGCCTAGTCTCATACAGGCATGATTACACAATGATTCTTTCGTGTGTGTTTCATAACTTCCCCACAATGATTCTTTCGTGTGTGTCTCATAACTTCTCCACAAAATATTCTACTCATAATTTCAATTTTATTTTTTCTAAAGTCACTTTTATTCATAAAATCTTAGTGATTGCTTAAGGCTGAAAGTATGCTTTAAAATTATAGTAAATGATTTTTAATTTATCTTTATTTATTTCTAAGTCACATTTATTCATAAAGAATTAATCATTGTGTAAAGAAAGTATGCTTTAAAATCATGATAAATAATCTAATAAGATAAAGATAATTATTCAATAATAATTTTTAAATCATACTTTTTAATTTATTTTTAATTATTATTTAGTTAATTAAAATAATTAAATTTTTTAATATAAAACTTTAATTTTCTTTTTAATATAGGCAAAATATATATATATATATATATATATATATATATATGATATTTTTACCGTAATATAAAATATAGACATGTATTGTATCGTCAAATTATCATAAAAAAATAAAAAAAATAAATAAATGATATTTAAATAATAGGTAAAAATAAAAAAACAAAAGTAATTTGAAAAACAATTAAAAAAATAATCCTAACAAGTAAAAGTGACCATCAAATTGGCATATTTCTTTATCTCCCTTCTATTTCTTTGCACACCAAAGCATATTATGTGCATAAATCTATTATGTGTACTTCCTTGAGTGGATGATACAAAAGTGAAATTTCCAATGGCCACCCATGAGATAATTTGCGGGTATTTCTTTGGTTGCATATTGTTATCACTAAGTTAGAACATATTGGGTTGTGTTAACATCTTTAATTCAATATAATTATTTCAAATCATGTCTTATTTTCATTAGATTAACCTTTTCAATCTTATAAGACTCTTTCAAATTATATATATATATATATAATATTTAAAAATAAGATATAACGCTTTATTATAACTTTAATATGATAATATAATAACCGTTTATTATTTCCCAAATACTATTAAGTAAAGATTTTTTTCATAATATAATGAAATATAATACTATAAAATAGTGAGAAGTTCACGTAATCCTTTACATAGACCATTAATATGTTATTTTAAGTGGCCTATGTTTTTTTTTACGTAACCGTAATGAATTATATCTTATTAGTTAATAGTAACAATGATTATCTTCATTATTATTTAACAATATTTAACAACTAAGTTGTCATATATTTTACTATCTTTTGAAAAATAAAATAATATAAAATCAATCATAAGACACCACATATAATTGAATGGCAATCCCCTTAATTCTATGTCTTTAAGTGTCTTTTAAGGTATAAATACATGTAAGAAGATTCATAATTAGTTACCAGATAATTCTAATTTTGATATTACTAAATTAATTATATATTAATTAGAATATATGTTTTTTTTAATAAATTTTAATAATTAAATTACTACATTAAATTTATATAATATATGTCATTTTTTTATTTTCAAAAATATCAATTTTTTTTCACATTTATATTATCAGTTCAGATTCATCTAAACTCTTGATCTATTAAGTTCTAAGAGGGATCAAATCTCTAGAGGTGCAGATCTCTTTTTTGAGTGAAAATCTTGAAGAAAGGTTTTCACCTCTAGAGATTTGATCCCTATGGGCGCTTAGATGAGGAGTTAAGATGGATCTAGGCTGGTTTCATGCTATCAAGAAAAATATATCGAAGATATGAAATTTTTTATCAATAATATATAAATATATCTAATATTAATATAATAATTTTAAATATGCTAAATATGTCTAAGATTAACTTGATCATTTTAATTTTAAATTTTCCTAGTTTGTTGAATGATAAATATTATTAATAACTTTAATGATGAAAAAAGATGAAATGCAAATTTTAAATGCAAAATGACAATAATAGTGTTGAATGATATAAAATGTGAATAATAAGAATGTTTTCATTTAGAAATAGTCTCCATTGTGATCTGTGATAGCCTCATTAAGAGTTAATTAGTATTAACTAGTGAAAGACAATTTTTTTATTTTATTTTCTCGCAAGAAAGACTTAAATTGTTATTGTTCATAAAAAAAAATTATTATTATTTTATTTATTGAGTTATTAGGAGGAACCAATTAATGAAAAGAAATCTTTTAAGTTGTTGGTAAAAAGGTTTCCAAGAATAGGAGGTGGTTGGGGACAGTTGGAAAACAGTTACCTACTCCTCTGAGGATAAAGTAGAATCCCAAAGGAGGAGTAGGGGTTCTGTGAAATTGGTAAAGGGGGAGTATTTTCTAGAGCTGGTTGGGACCAGTTGAAAATATCTTGCAACAACCCTTGTAAAACAAAAAGTTTTGAGTGTGACTGGATTGGCCATCTAGAGGTCATAGCAGAAGAATCCACTATTAACCCATGGCACCGTCCAGATTCTAGAGCTAGGGGGCAAGTGGAGGACGTAATAGCCTCTCTTGAATGGTTGGGAGGACCACAACTTGAATCTAAATAATTCAGATAAGTATTACTGTGCAATTTTAAGCAGGTTAAATACTGGCATGAAAGGATGTTAACAGTAATGTAGATGTATAGAATATTGTTTTATTTTATTACAGGGTGTATAAGTACATATATGTATATATATGCATAAAGACAGAAAATGAAACCTGTTCTTGGCACTACTTTTATCTGGTATTATAATGGGATAGAACAATCAGATAATAGTAACTAAATCTTTTCTTATTGTCATTATTTCATATATGGTATGAGAAAAAAATGAAAGATAAGCCGAGTAGGCTAACTGTTATTAATAACAGAAAAATAGAAATACAAAATCAAAGTATTAGAATAGTCTCTGAGTTATACTTGTTATTACAATGTTTGTATGAATACAGTCAGCTGCTTTGTGACAGGCATAGATAAACCCCCATTAGAAGTACGCTACTGAGAATATTAGTGAATATATAACTGGACTACTTAATAAGGGTTTAACAGCCTCATGAACTATTGATCTAGGTTCTGGGCGAGAACCCTGAACCAAGATTCCATCGTTCGCAACCATAAAACCATCTAAACACGGACATTAGGTAACGGTGGTCCTGACACCATAGTCTAAAAACTAATGGGTACATAACCGAAATTTCGAATACAGAGAAAACATCTGAAAGGAATAAATATTATGAAAGATAATAACCAGTATTGCGTAGCAGAATATCTCTTGCATTCAAAAGAAAATGAAATATACATAAACTTAGAAGTTTATCATTATGCTGTAGAAACCATTTCTTCAAAACATTTAACAAAGGGAAACGAAATATATAATATCATTGTATAGCAGCTAAGAAGATTTAAGTGTAATAAGAAAACCTATCCATAAAACGAATTGTAGAACTAATAACCAGATATGTGAAGAAGTAAGTCATTTAAAGTACCATTACAAGCAAGCTTATACAGACTAAAACTTAATAGACTTTCATCTCTGAAAGTATCGTGCAGGCTAGAGCTTAGCCTCTAAGCATTTAAACGACATGCAAAAGGGTTAGAGGAAAACCCTCTGTGTAGGATAATAATAATATTTAGTTTAAAACCCTAATGAGCTTCTTCATTAAAACAAATATCGTTACAAAAATCAGAAACCTTGGGTTAGGAAATAAACCCTTAAATCCAATAAATATTTATATATGTTCACATTGAAGTCTAATACTACAACCAGTAATTGTAACTATGAGATTTCGGTCTCTCTTGAGACCTCAGAGTACCTGTGAATGCCAAGAAGGGAGAAGTTAGCTGCGACCGAGTTGAAAATAGAAAACCAACAAAGGATTAACTGCTCAAGGGTTTGGAAATACTGACTTGTAATAAGAATAACACGAATTAGTACAAGGACCTAAATCTCTAAGCAATTCAACAATAATAAGAATTAAACAATGGGAAATCATAATAAAAATAAACGCAGAAACATTAACTGAGAAAGGAAGTCCTGACCGCATTGTGGAAGTAAGAAAACCAAAGGTTAATCTCTATAATATCAAAGTAGAGGGTTTCATAATACCAACCCTAGAGGCAAAGACAAAATGAAACTAGAAAACAAAATATTTACCCTTGTACTGAGACTAAAACCCATCCCTTGCAGTAACGAACCCTTGGAATCAAGTATGAAGTCCGCGATATCTGTAGATTGATAATAGTTACAGATACAGAGTTCTGATAAACCTAACATTCTATAGCTCAACTCAAAAATTTGTAAACGAACAGCTGAACCAAACAGAAGAGCGACGGAGAAAATGTTCAAGGAATGCAGACCTGATAAGGGGTTTGAGGTGGAGTGTTTGAGGGTGAAGCCAAGCCGAATGAAAGTGCCAAAATCCAATGAACAACCATTTTACCTCACAGTTAACCCGCAGAAAAAATCAGAGAAATATCGAAATTCATGAAGGATTCAAGGCATATCCTACAGTTGTACTGAGGTAGTAATGCCTAGTACCGTTTCTAATTAAATGGAGTTGACAAATTATTCACGGAGGAGCTGTTATAATGCCAAGTGGAGTGAGGCATATCCCAAGGCTTACTGCCAGCATAAATAAAATTAAATAGATTGGAGTTGCAGATATACGGATCAAAGACATTCCTATGTATGTGTTATTATAATAAATCATTTCAAAAATCCCGAATCCATAGATAGAAACCAAAGGGATGATTGGAAATCATATTCATGTAACATTAATTTATATTATTGTGAAACATATTTGATAGCCATGATATTGATATTGAGCACTAAAGTCAAACGTTACAAGTGAAACAATATATTTATGATTAAAATGCATATAACTTATGTTTATGAGCATAGGTTAGTAAAGGGTTATTTATAGTTATTTGCATAGTATGATGAATGCATTGTTAAGATGGTGTTTATAAAGGTAAGTAAAAAAAAAAAAATTGTAGTAAATATTGAAGGATGACGGTGACAAGTGGTATTAGAGCCAGTTGCAATGCTGGGACCCTAAGGGTTTACAAATAGTGAAGTTGTATATGTGATTAGTGCACACAGAGAGAGAGAACCAGTGACAATGAGAAGAGCTATAGCATCACAATTGCAACCAGAGGAAAATCAAGCACCAATAGTCACGAATCCAGAAATGTGGGTTCAATTAAGTATAGAACATCATCAAAAGACTAGTCGGTTGCTCGAAGAATAGCAGCACCAAACTGGTTTTTTGTTGAACACAGTGCAGTAATTACAAGAGGAAATATTAAGACTTAGAAAGGATAATGAGAGATTGTTGCAAGATCAGGAGAAAATTTTAAAGAGTTTATCAAACAAACAAAATCAGGAGATGGGACATCCCAGTGCTAAAAAAGAATTATCAACAGAACAAGAAGATAAAAAAACTAGAAACAACACTACAAGCAGAGCTGAAAAGATTCCCTCCCAGAAAATAAAAAACAATAATTATAATGAGGCAGAGTCGGGAAATTTATCTGACCAACAAGAAAATAAGAGACAGAAAGTGGAATTGCAAGGGGAGTTTCACAAAATTAAACCACCAACTCTTGATGGTGAGGCCGAGGAGGTGGCTGAATCTTGGTTAATTAATATAAATAAGTACTTCCAGGTGTATGAATATAGTAGCAATCTGAAGGCCAGATTGGCTATATACCAGTTATGGGAAAAGGCCACTCTGTGGTGGGAGGAAGTGAAACATGTACGTAGCATTGATGAATAGGACATTACTTGGGATCTGTTTCAGCAGTATTTCAAAGACAAGTATTTGAAAGAAAGGTTTTATGATGATAAGGCTAAGGAATTCCATGATTTACAGTTGGGGCAAATGACCATGGACGATTATGTCACTAAATTTACTTCCCTGCTACATTATGTTCCTTATCTCTGAGAGGAAAAGGCCAAAGTGCAAAGGTTTCTGAGTAGTCTACCTACTCATATGAGAGAATGGATAGATTTTTTTAATCCTCAAACCATGGATGAAGCCATCCGTAAATCCTGGATGTGCTATCAGCAGTCCAAGGCCAAAGGTGAAGGGGGGAAAGCTGGCAGCCAAAGAAAAACTAGAAAAATAGTTCCAATTTTAAAAGAATTAAAAGTGGAAATTATAAAGGCGCAGCACGGAACTCCATCAGTAAGAAATTTGGTAGAAATCACCAAAGAACTAAATGGCTAGGGGAAGAGAAGCCCACAGAGGCATCTAGCAAGCCAGAGCATGGACAGACCACAAAACCTCCTTTGCAATGTTGGGGCTGTGGAGAGGCTCATTACTATAAAAATTGTCCACAACAAAATAAAAGTGAAACTGTAGCAAATCTGCAGGAGGCATCTACGGTAGGGGACATGGCACGTAACATACCCTACATCAATGCAGCCTTGGAAGATCGACAGGCTGATTTTCAGCCCACAATGATCGAACTAGAAGGTACTTTACTAACTAAACATGTTTCAATTTTGGTAGATCTTGGAGCAAGTTTGAGTTATGCAAGTCCCAAGTTAGTGGAAATTTGAAAATTGAAGGGAAAAAAATTTAAGAACTCCTGGTTAGTACAACTAGCTACTGGGGCAAAACAAAAGGTAACAGTAAAAGTTCCTAACTATGTGCTGGAAGTGGCAGAACAACAGTTACAAGTAGATCTAAATATCTTACCACTGGGATCTTACAATGTATTATTACGTATGGATTGGTTGGAAAGACATTGGACCTTAGTGGACTGCAAGGAAAAGGTCATTTATTATAGAATGCAAGATGGCACATGAAAAGAGATTCAAGGAATTAAAAAGCCAGTAAAACTACGACCAATCATAGCATCCCAAATGGGCAAATGCATCAGAAAAGGATGCCAGCTATATGCCATTCAGGCGGGGTATATAGACTCTAAGGAAAAGGCACCAATGATGGAAAAAATTTCAGTAATACAAGAATTTTTGGATGTTTTTCCAGAAAATATTCCTGGTTTTCCGCCTAAAAGGGATATCTATTTCACCATAGAACTATTGCCAAGAGCCTCCCTAGTGTTGGGAGCTCTGTATAGAATGAGCGTGCCAGAACTAATAGAAGTAAAGATACAACTACAAGAATTGTTAGATAAAGGCTATATCCATCCAAGTGTTGTTCCATGGGGAGCACCAGTTCTATTTGTTAAGAAGAAAGATGGAACCTTACGTATGTGTATGGATTACAGGCATCTTAATAAGCTAATTGTTAAAAACAAATACCCCTTACCAAAAATCGATGACTTATTCGATCAAGTAAGAGGGGCTAAGGTGTTCTCTAAGATAGACTTAAGATCTGGGTATCATCAGATTCGGATTAAAGATGAAGATATTTGCAAAACAACATTTCGCACTCATTATGGGCATTATGAATTCATGGTGCTGCCCTTCAGATTGACAAATGCACCAGCAACCTTTATGAGGTTGATGCATAGCATTTTTCATCAATTTTTGGATAACTTTGTACTTATTTTCATAAATGACATACTGATATATTCTAAAAGTGTGGAGGAACATAAAGAGCATTTGAGAATAGTTTTGGAGATGCTAAGAAAGCATCAACTTTATGCTAAGTTTAGTAAATGTGATTTCTTTAAAATAGAAATCCAATATCTGGGACATTTATATCAACTGAAGGAATAAATTTTGATCAAGAAAAGGTCAAAACTATTATAGAATGGCGAGTGCCTCAGAATGTGGCTGACATTAGATCATTTATGGGTCTAGCTGGTTATTATAGAAGATTTATAGAAGCATTTTCTAAAATTTCTTTTCCTATTACACCTTTGCAGAAGAAGGGAAATCTCTTTAAATGGACAAATGAAATTTAGAACAGCTTTGAAAAGATGAAGCAACTTCTGACTACAACACTGGTTTTGAAGGTAGATGACCCTGATAAAGACTATGCATTGTGTATTGATGCCAGAAAATAAGGAGTGGGAGCGATATTAATTCAAGAAGGTAAAGTGATAGCCTATGAGTCTAGAAAATTGAAAGATCATGAACAGAAATATTATGCTTATGATCTGGAGCTTACAGCTGTGGTGCATGCTCTCTGGGTGTGGAGGCATTATCTGCTAGGTAAGAGGTTTGTACTTAAAATAGATCATACCAATTTGACTAATTATTTTAAGCAAGCAGATTTAAATTCTAGAAAGGCAAGATGGAATGCCTTTTTAAGTGAATTTGACATAGACATACAACATGTTAAGGGAAAGGAAAATCTAGCTGCAGATGCATTGAGCAGAAAACTGCATGGTATTTATGCATTATACTATAATCAGCTAGAAAGACAACTGTTGGAACGACTAAAAGAAGAAGCACAGAAAGACCTGGAATATAAATTCTTGTGGCAGCAAATGGAGGATGATAAGAAGCAAGGCAAGGCATCCGAGTATGGAAAGAATGAAGATCAGGTGCTGACTTTTCGAGGAAAAATTTACGTGCCTAATCGTACAAATCTAAAGGAGTTAATACTGAATGAGTTCCACCGCAACAATTACGCTGGTCATCCTGGATATCAGAAAATGCTTACTACAATAAGAAAGGTATATTATTGGCCAGGTATGCATAAGGAAATATCTGAATATTTAAGAAAATGTTTGGAATGTCAAAAGGTGAAGGTGGAACACTAGCATCCTGCTAGATTATTGTAGCCCATAGCTATACCTGAGTGGAAATGGGAGGTTATCTCCCTAGAATTCATCACGGGTTTACCGTGAACAAAGAGGCAGCATGACTCGATCATGGTAGTGGTAGACTGACTAAGCAAATCTACACATTTTATACTTGTATAGTCAACATACAAGACAGCACAGATTGTGCTATATTTATGAGGGATATCTTGAGGTTGCATGGCATACCTAAGACTATGATTTTAGACTGGGATGTTAAGTTCACATCCGCATTTTGGAAAGCCTTGTTTTTCGGTCTGGGAACACAAATACATTTTAGCACCGCCTATCACCCTTAGATTGATGGGAAAATGAAGCGGGTAAACCAAGTACTAGAAGACATGCTGCACATGTATGTGATGCAGTAGCCAACTAAGTGGGAGGATTACTTGCACCTTGTTGAGTTTTCCTATAACAACGGGTATCAGTAATCTCTGAAAATGAGTCCCTTTGAGGAATTGTATGGTAGGCAATGTCGAACACCTATAAACTGGAGTAGTCCAGAAACAAAATTATTGTTGGGACCTAAAATTTTGGCTGAAATGGAAGCTAAGGTAAAAAGAATAAGACAGAATATGAAGGCTACACAAGATTGACAAAAGATTTATGCAGATAAGAAAAGGTCTTATCGTGAATTTGTGGTAGGGGACAATGTTTACGTGAGAATTAAGCCCAATAGGAGTACCATGAGATGGACCTCTTGTGCCAAATTGGCTCCTCGGTACTGTGGACCTTTCCAAATACTGGAAAGGGTGGGACCATTAGCCTATAGGTTTGCCTTACCCAGTCATATTCAAGTACACAATGTGTTCCATGTGTCTTTGCTGAAGCGATATGTACATGATGAAAAACATGTGATTCATTGGCAAAATATTCTGGTAGGAAAAAGATAAGAATCCTAACTTGAAGTTTTGAATAAATTGATGCATACTAACTTGAAAACACTTTTGTTTTTCAGGTAGAACCAGACGGAGATTTTTTGGTCAAGCTGCAACGCATACATGACTGAAGAGAAATTGAACTCCGCGAACGAGTAGTTGTCCCGGTGAAAGTGCAATGGAAGCACTTCGGACTAGATGAAGCTACTTGGGATGACAAAAAATTTATGCGGGAAGCTTACCTGGAGCTCTTTGCAGAGTTGGGCTAAAATACCGAGGATGGTGTTACTTACAGGGGGGAAGTTGTGACAGCCTCATTAAGAGTTAACTAGTATTAACTAGTTAAAGACAATTTGCTTATTTTATTTTCTGACAAGAAAGACTTAAATTGTTAATGTTCATAAAACAAATTATTATTATTAATTTTTTATTCAGTTATTAGGAGGAACCAATTAATGAAAAGAAATATTTTAAGTTGTTGGTAAAAAGGTTTCCAATAATAGGAGGTGGTTGGGGACAGTTGGAAAACAATTACCTACTCCTTTGAGGATAAAACTGAATCCCAAAGGAGGATTAGGGGTTCTGTGAAATTGGTAAAGGGGGAGTATTTTCTAGAGCTGGTTGGGACCAATTGAAAATAGCTTACAACAACCCTTGTAAAACCAAAATTTCTGAGTGTGACTGGATTGGCCATCCAGAGGTCATAGCAGAAGAATTCACTATCAACCCATGGCACCGTCCAGATTCTAGAACTAGGGTGCAAGTGGAGGACATAATAGCCTCCCTTGAATGGTTGGGAGGAACACAACTTGAATCTAAATAATTTAGATAAGTATTACTGTGCAATTTTAAGCAGGTTAAATACTGGCATGAAAGGATGTTAACAATAATGTAGATGTATAGAATACTGTTTAATTTTATTACAGGGTGTATAAGTACATATATGTATATATATGCATAAAGACAAAAAATGAAACCTGTTCTTGGCACCACTTTTATCTAGTATTACAATGGGATAGAACAATGAGATAATAGTAACTAAATCTTTTCTTATTGTCATTATTTCTTATATGGTATGAGAAAAAAATGAAAGATAAGCCGAGTAGGGTAACTGTTATTAATAACAGAAAAATAGAAATATGAAATCAAAGCATTAGAATAGTCTCTGAGTTATACTTGTTATTACAATGTTTATATGAATACAGTCAATCGCTTTGTGATAGGCACAGATAAACCCCCATTAGAAGTATGCTACTAATAATATTAGTGAATATAGAACTGGACTACTTAATAAGGGTTTAACAGCCTCACAAACTATTTATCTCGGGTCTGGGCGAGAACCCCGAAGCAAGATTCCATCGTTCACAACCATAAAACGATCAAATCACAGACATTAGGTAATGGTGGTCTGGGCACCATAGTCTAAAAACTAATGGATACATAACAAAAATTTCGAATACAAAGAAAACATCTAAAAGGAATAAATATTATGAAAGATAATAACCAGTGTTGCGTAGCAGAATATCTCTTACATTCGAAAGAAAATGAAATATACATAAACTTAGAAGTTTATCGTTATGGTGTAGAAATCGTTTCTTCAAAAAATTTAACAAAGGGAAATGAAAAATACAATATCACTATACAGTAGCTAAGAAGATTTAAGTGCAATAAGAAAACCTATCCATAAAACGAATTGCAGAACTGATAACCAGATATGTGAAGATGTAAGCCGTTTAAAGTACCATTATAGGCAAGCTTATACAGAATAAATATTAATAGAGTTTCATCTCTAAAATTATCGTGCAGGCTAGAGCTTAGCCTCTATGCATTTAAACAACATGCAAAAGGGTTAGAGGAAAACCCTTTGTATACGATAATAATAATATTCAGTTTAAAACCCTAATGAGCTTCTTCATTAAAACAAATATTGTTACAAAAATCAAAAACCTTGGGTCGGGCAATAAACCCTTAAATCCAATAAATATTTGTATATGTTCACATTGAAGTTTAATACTACAACCAGTAACTGTAACTATGATATTTTAGTCTCTCTTGAGACCTCAGAGTACCTGTGAAAGCCAAGAAGGAAGAAGTTAGCCGCGGCCAAGTTGAAAATAGAAAACCAACAAGGGATTAACTGCTCAAGGGTTTGGCAATACCGACGTGTAATAAGAATAACATGAATTAGTATAGGGACCTAAATCTCTAAGCAATTCAACAATAATAAGAATTAAATGATGGGAAATCATAATAAAAATAAACGCAAAAGCATTACCTGAGAAAGGGAGTCCTGATTGCACTATGGAAGCAATCAAACCAGAGGTTAATCTATGTAATATCAAAGCAGAGGGTTTCATAATACGAACCCCAGAGGCAACGACAAAATGAAACTAGAAAATGAAATATTTACCCTTGTATTGAGACTAAAACCCATCCCTTGTAGTAATGAACCCTCAGAATCAAGTATGAAGTCCACGCTCTCTATAGATTAACAATAGTTAAAGATACAGAATTATGATAAACCTAACATTCGGTAGCTCAACTCAACAATTTGTAAACGAGCAGTTGAACCAAACAGAAGAGCGACGGAGAAAATGTTCAAGGAATGCAGACCTGATAAGGGGTTTGAGGCAGAACATTCGAGGGTGAAGTCGAGCCAAATTAAAGCGCCAAAATCCAATGAACAACCATTTTACCTCACAGTTAACCCGCAGACGAAATCGGAGAAATATCAAAATTCATGAAGGATCCAAGGCATATCCCACAGTTGTAGTGAGGTAGTAACGTCTAGTATTGTTTCTAATTAAATGGAGTTGACAAATCATTCACGGAGGAGCTGTTATAATGCCAAGTGGAGTGAGGCATTTCCTAATGCTTATTGCCAGCATAAATCAAATTAAATAGATTGGATTTGCAGATATACGGATCAAAGACATTCATCTGTGCATGTTTTTATAATAAATCATTTCGAAAATCTCGAATCCATAGATATAAACCCAAGGGTTGATTGGAAATCATATTCATGTAATGTTTTATATTATTGTTAAACATATTCGATAGCCATGATATTGATATTGAGCACTGAAGTCAAAGGTTACGGGTGAAACAATATATTTATGATTAAAATGCATACAACTTATGCTTATGAGCATAGGTTAGTAAAGGGTTATTTATATTTATTTGCATAGTATGATGAATGCATTGTTAAGATGGTGTTTATAAAGGTAAGTAAATTTTTTTTTTAAGTAGTAAATATTGAAGGATGATGGTGACATGATCAATCTAAAACTATTTTCTTCTACTATTCTTAGTGTCATCCTTATTAGATTTGTCATATTTTCATATTGTAAACCATTTAAATCTGTAGCTCAAGTTGTTGTAGTAAACATCATAAATTGTCTCTCTTGCTATCCAATATTAATAGATTGAATTACTATAGCAAAAAAATCAATGTACATTGTCAATAATTTTTGTTCTTAAACTAAAATCAATTCACATTGTTAATCAAATAACTTTAAAATTAATTTACCATCATATATCCAATTACATCAAATCAAAAATCAACATCTACACTAGAATTAATGAATCTAATGAAGGTAATCAAATAATATTAGAAAACAACTTCTACACCGAAATCAATTTATCTAATGCAAGTAATTAAATAGGATTATAATGCTGGGAAAAATATTGAGAGGGAGGGGTAATCAGTATTTAAAATGCACACAAACTTTTACTTTTATTTAATGATTTCTATGCACAAATTTACTTAATCCAGGTAGTGTGTGTGCATGACTTTCACTAAGGAAACTTGTGTATGCCCAAAAAACTTATAAATAAGAAAAATATTCAATAACTTTACTTATACCAGTGCACCCTTAATTCATGAGACATCTAGTAAGCAATAAAAATGTGTAGTAAGAACAGGATAAACCATCACACATAAGCAACAAACATGAACACTAGGATTTAAGCTAGAAACCCAATGTGGGAGAAAACCATTGTTATTGTCGTCACTGTTTTCAATATTTATTATATAGAAAACTTCTTACAATCTTGTGCTAGTGCAGACTCATACCAGAATGCAGGCACCCACCTGCAGAAGGCTGCTACCTTCACTCGTTCTCCAGCTGCTACTAGAAGGTAGCCATCACCCCCTGTACTCGTTTACCAACCACAACTAGAAGGTAGCTTTGACCCCATGCTCGCGTTTACCATGCACTACTGGAAGGTAGCTACAACCCCCTAATATGATCACTAGCTCCTAGTGGTAGGAAGCTTCTACTTCCTCACTGAAGGCTCCAACCTTTAGCACCACCGTGGACCACGTTTCATAATTTTTTCACACTGGATCCACCGACTTCAATTCAACACAAATTGTAGGCATTTTTTCATCATATTTTTAGACTAGACCCACTACACTCATTTAAGCCCAAATATCAAAATTTAAATTGATTACTGTACCTAAAACATTCATCCAATTCTTGAAACAACCACTAATCCAAACAATCACCAATCACTTGAATATTGAACCAACCATTGAATAAAACAATCATTTAACCAATGACCAAATCAATTGATACATAACATTGAGATAGTTGTAACAATAATTTTAGAGTTGAACTTAGACTACTACATCAACACACTGAATCAATTTCAACCTTGATCATTCATTAAAAAAAATGTATACACTTCTTCACTTAAGGAAAATCGCATGTATACGCATTTTTGTGTATAACAACATGCGTACGAAACTCAATATACTAAGTTTGAAAACTTTTAATCTAAATTAGTCATAGAATATAACAGAGACATTTTGAAATATTGTGATTTTTACATATCTCTGAACCCTCATACAGTTAGCAACATCAAGTATATTTTCATTCAATTAACATGCATCAAATTTCAACTTCATCATTCAAACATATCTACTTCATACACTGTCACTAAACCCAGATCAACATGAATACATCATTGACAGACAATAGGAACACAACAAAACTGATCAAACATTTTCTTTAGCATTCTTCAGTAAAACCCTGGCTTGCATACACACCTTCTGTAAGGCATATCCACGTATGTACACGCTTATCCAGAAATCAAATTGCATATATATCTCAACATTATTACTAAATATATACGTGACTTGGCATAACCAAACCAGCATGTATACGTTCCTTCCTCATTTTGGACCTGCATATAGACCTGTAAATAATTTATCACTGTGCAATACCTCAAAGCTTCAAACTTACTTAGATGATACCCTTCACTTCAACAAACATGTGCCAGACCACAGATATAAACATCTCATAAACAAATCATGAAAATACATCGTCATTTCAGGTCTATAGATCTTGATCCATCATTGTATTTATGGGTGCATCATTATTTGATATCTATTAATCAACTATAGCCCATATCATGCAAATATACTTCATATTGAATTATTCATTCATTAACCTCAAACATGCACACATAGCACTTTGATCTTCACCTCCTTATATAGTTTGAGCCTTAGCGAATACCATGAGACAAAACAACACAAGTGCCGATAGTATTCTTCAACTAGATCAAATAGCCATTAATGCACTCAATACTATTGAATAATACCATGGTAAATACCATTGGTACCTTTAAAATTAGTGCGCTAGTCACATACGCAATTTTTATTCTTTGTACCCACGTGTATACGCGACTTTTCTTCACCAAACCTACATATACATTACTTCTAATTTTATATATGACTTGCCTTCATTGAACCCGCATATAGACCTATGTATACGTGACTTCCCTTCATCAAACCCATGTATACTTCCTGAAAATTTACCTTCATCATTCCTCTATCACTAACTCGTAATCCTTTCTTTGTCACATCTAAATTGGCATGTGGATACATCAAGTTTAAATCTTCAACAAGTATTTTGCTATGAAAATGAAAATCATCGAGTAGGTTTCCATCAAGGAAAACACATTACATCATGATGCCAACAATATCCCCCTTTGGACTTGATGGAAACCATGTCGGTGTTTGATCACAACAACTTGTAGATACTTCTTATGATCACCACATCTTGTAGATACATGTTAGACAAATCAACATAAGCATTATTAAAACACCAAGTTACTCTCCTCCTTTGATATCAAGGGAAAAGGTCGGACCAATGCCGAAACAAGGTTTCTCTTTCCTTGTAGATACATGAGCTCTGTAGATATGATCGACACTATACTGGCCATATCCCCCCTAAGCACATGATAAATCTTCAGATATATTTTCAATGAAGTACATGACTCTATAACTCAACTGAGTATGACCTTTCCTATCACCAAGGACTCATACTTACATCAATAACCCAATTACGTGGGGTTAAATATTTGATTCAACCACCCAACCAAGTGGGATGACCTCAAAGTCCATACATGACTAAATATGACAAGTATTACATCATAGGTCTCAACGTGACATTTACATAAATTTACAAATATGAATTCTATAATCAAGACTAAAAGTCCTCAAGAGTGAGAGATCAAGACCATGATCTGCAACTATCATATACCAAAAAGGATATACACCATGAGTAAACACCATAGACATGCATCAACAACATATGTGAGAACCAATCAGTAAGATAAGGCAATGTAGCCATATTTCCAAGAACCATCCAATAGTTGTAGCATAAGCATATCAATGAACAAATTTTCATGACCCTTCCAGCGACATCATATTCTTGCCACAATATACAAGAAGAAATACCTGAACCACTTCATCAATAATCAATATGTATCAACCAATCATCCATGTGGTCACTTATCACCAAGTTTTTCATGTTTTATGTCTATTCAATATTCATAATGACGATGTAACATGTGTAGGAATCAATCACAATAGGCATATTTCATGATAAAAGTCATGAGAAAAAATATTTTCATGTTCTTTCCTCATATTCGAATCACTATTTATGCATCAATTCGACGTGTGAAGATAAAGATAATCTTCTACAAAATATGATCAGGTGTTAGGTCCCTATATTACTAGTGTAGTCCCTTATTGTTGTAAGTGTAGCCCCATTATTTTTACTTTTGTACCCCTGTTGTCCCAATATTATTATTATTATGCCCCATAAAACCCCACTATTGTTATTTTTGTGCCCTTACATTATTATTGTTAGGTCGGGTAGGATTATATTGTGACCCCATGGACTCCTATATATAGAAAGGAGTTTTATTCATTTGAATCATAAAAGAATTTTTAATTTATGTAATGTAAAGGAGGTTACCCCCTCGAAGTGGTTTATTTCTAAGTCAGATATATCTCATTTATTCTATTTTTGGAGCTGGTTTCATAACATTTGGTATCAAAGCTTTGGATTCTAGGGTTTCGCTACTTCAAACAGGTCATCGTGGAATTCTCGCTATAGCATTTTTTCTATGAAGGTTCAGAAGCTAAAAAAAAACCATTTTCCAAGAAATCCTGATGAACATTGTTATCACCAATTTTATCTTGATTGCTTGCTCATCAATCAACTCAATGTAACTCTTTCAAACCTCTTCTAACTGAAGATTAACCTCTTCAGTTTGAGAGGGAACTCTCAATGGGGGCTTATGATTTTGAATAAGGATAGTACTAGATGGCTAACTCTATGGAAATTGTAACTTGTTTTGTATGATTGCAGGTTGCAAAAATGCAGGCTTGCTACCATCGGGCTTATGGAGTCAACAATAAGTAGTCTTAGTGATAGTGGTTCTTCACATGGAAGCTGAGGAAAATAGAGGTTTTTTAACAGAGATAATTCACACAGATAATTAAAATTTGATTCATCTTCTGCTTCTGATTCTTCTTCAACACCTTCTGATCGTCCTCCTTCTTTGGATTCCTCATTGTGCTTGGGTTTCTCTACCATTTCCTCTTTAGATCCATCTTCAACATCAATCTCTTCTCGTTCCTTCCATTCCGTTCTCGCCTCTGATTTTTCCTCAATTTAGGTTTCAAGTTCATTTTCTGCTGCGGGTTTCTTTATTGATCACTCTGCGGTCTGCTTAGATAGTGTTGACCCTGTAACTGTGGCTTCCTAGCCAGGTGCTTTTCCGCTGACTATGGATTTAGACAGAGTTGGTATTGAGGTTTTACGCCCATCTAAGTATGCGTTTGACTTCGTGATGGCATACTCAATCTTTAACCAAATATTGGGGTCTGGATCCTTACAACATAATTTAGAGTTGGCTCCCATTGCCTCTTATCGTATCGGTCAACTCTTGGATCGTTCCTACCCAGAAAACTTTCCCACTTCACCTACCAACTCTTCCTTCTCAGCTTCTGGAAATAGCTCCACTCGTAGATCTTACTGGAATGGTGATATTCCCAACTGCTCCTCCGAAGTGGACCGCGGATTAAGAAGTTTGGTTGGGTTCGTTGACAAGGATCGTGTGGCTTGGGGTCAGAATTAGATTAATTCTTATTTGAATTTTAATCATATTTCTAATATTAATAAAAAAAAAAAAAATCATATCCAAAACATAATTAATTCTAATAATACGTATGATTCTAACAACAATAATAATACCAATTTAATTAGCCAAAACGATATTTTAATAATAATATTAATAATCCTATTCATAATAATAATAATAATAATACCACTAATAATATTGATTTAAGTAAAGATAACAATATTTATAATAATAATATTAATAATTCTATTCATAATAATGTTATTGATAATTATTCTATTTACTGAAGAGTTTGCCGGATTATCCACAGTCTCACGAAACACTTGTCGACGTTTCGAATCCCAACGGGGATCCATCTTCAGGACATTGGAATGAAGAATTAAAAGAAGGGTTATAATCCATAAATAATGAAGAAGGAAGGAAAGGCACAGGCCGACCAAATTTTCCAATTACTTTAATTTTCCTGAAGATGGATCCCCGTTGGGATTCGAAACGTCGACAAGTGTTTCGTGAGACTGTGGATAATCCGGCAAACTCTTCAGTAAACAGTTACTACAGGAACTTGAAAACCAAAATTATTCTATTACTAATAAATCTGATAATATTAGTAACCCCAATTCTAAAAATGTCATTAACCTTTCTAGCTTGAGTTTTGATCCTTCTGTTTTCAGTCTCCTTAATAAGGGGCTTAATTTTTCCTTGGCCACAAAGAGGATTCCTACTGATGACATTATTTACAGCGTTGAATATGGCATCAAGGATATTCCTGATAATTTCAAGGAGACTATTAGACAGGATTGTTTCGTTATTATTAGGAAGGCTAAGCCTCCGAAAAGAAACTTGAGTAAGCTTGAGGCCCTTGCCCTGAAATCCCTAACGGACAATCCCAACATTTTCATCCTCAAGGCGGAAAAAGGTGCTGCCATAGTCATTTTGGATAAATATGAGTATGTCAAAAAAATGTCTCACCATCTTCTAATAGTGGCAGTTATGATAAGCTTAAAAGGAATACCTTGAAGCATATTTCTAAGGAGATTTCTCTTGCTATTAAATTGGATCCCTCTCTGAATCCTCTCTCTAGAAAAATTATTCAGACAAATCTCCTCACCCCCCAGATTTATGTTTTACCTAAAATTCATAAACCAAGGGCCCCTTTGAGACCTATTGTTAACACAATAGGTGGTCCCTTATATCATCTTTCCAAATTCTTGTCCCTAAAGCTTAAACCCCTTGTGGTTCGCACCGAATCCTATGTTAAGGACTCAACCTCATTCCTCAATGAATGGAAGGACATCAGATTGGAACCCGGGGAATTATTAGTTATCTTTGACATTGTTTGATTGTTCACCAAAATCCCCATCAAGGAATCCATTGATGTCGTTAAGCGGAACTCTGACAAAGACACCTCTAAGTTAGTAGCCTCTGCCTCACCTTGACCTTTTTCAGTTTTCAAGGTGAGTTCTATGAGAAGACTTGTGCTGTAGCTATGGGATCCCCCCTCTCTCCTATAGTTGCTAACCTTTTTATGGAAGATTTCGAATCTATGGCCTTGTCCTCTGCTCCATTTCACCCTAGGAAATGGAAGAGATTCATGGATGACACCTATGTCATTTGGCCCCATGGTAGGGAGAAGTTGGATCTATTTCTTGGGCACCTAAATTCCCTGTCAGATTCCATCAAATTCACCATGGAGGTTGAAGTTGATGGTTCCCTTCCTTTGTTGGATATCCTTCTCTCTAGAAGGGAGGATGGATCCATTTCTCACCAATTTTTTTGCAAGAAAAATCACACAAAACAATATCTTCATGCTAGTTCTCATCATTTTCCTCCGCAAAAAATCGGTGTTCTTTGCACCCTTGCAACTCGTGCTCTTAGGATTTCTGACAACCACCACCTCGAGTCGGAGAAATCCCATCTTCTTGAAGTCTTTCAAAAAAATGGGTATTATAGGTTTGAGGGCCATAAGGCCTTTCAAAAAGCCCATAATGGATTAAAAGGAAAATCTTCTCGAGTGGATCTTGTTTCCAAGTTCACCTCCCTTTTATCCAAGGAACCACAGACAAAATTTCACATGTCCTTAGAAGGAATAATGTCTCGTCTACTTTTAAACCCCTTTGTACGATCAGAAATTCTCTCGGACCTGTCAAGGACCCTATCGACCCTAAAGACATGAAGGGTGTCTACATGATTCCATGTTCTTGTGGCACACCTTACATTGGTGAAACAGGCAGATCCATTAGACAGAGAATCTAGGAGCATGTTGCAGACATCAGGCACAATCGATCCCACACATCACCTCTTGTAGAACATGTGGAGAAATCGTGTCACCATGTTTGCATTGAAGACTCCAAATTAATCGCTAGGGTTGACCACTTCCATCATAGGAAGCTTAGGGAAGCCATTGAGATCAAGCGACATGCTAAGAATCTCAATAGGGATGATGGTTGGAAGTTGAGTAAAATCTAGACTCCAGCTCTCTCTAGATAAACAATTTTATTTTATTTTATTTTTTATTTTATTATTATATATATATATATATATATATATATATATTTGGTCCCCCCATTGCTTATTTTATCTGTTCTCCCTTTCATTTCCTCACAACCCCAACTTCCCCCTCTTTCTTTCTCTTCTTTGTCTTCTCCTCCTTTGTTTCATTAGAATTATTAGACCTTTATGTTTTTATTTTTATATATTACCCTTATATTTTTAATCCCTTCCCCTTTATATTTTTAAATCCTTTTGTATCTTAGAATTAATTTTTCTGTTTTGGTGAAATAAGACTTATTTATCAATTAAATTTTTTAATTATTACATAATATATTTTAATCTCTCACAGGCTTTTTCCTTTTCTTGTTCTTCCTTTTCCTTGATTTTGTTTATATTTTACCCCCAATAATAAATCCTTTTAATATTAAAGAGTTTTATCCATTTTTTAATATTTATTAGTCAATTAATAATTTTAATTAAACATTACATAATACATTTTATTATAACATCTATTAAAATAAAAAAATTTATTAATTAATTTAAAACTCTAATTAAATTTTGCATAATAATAATTCTTATTTTATTATTGATTGGGTCAATATTTCTTTTTCTCTTAATAATTTTAATTAACTAATTAACTAATAAATTTCTCATTTTATTATATTACTTATTGGGCCAATATTTATTTACTCTTTAATAATTTTAATCAACTAATTAACTAACTCAATAATCAAATAATTACAGGGCAACGATGCATCCACACTATTTATTCAATCAAATCATTTGATTTTTACCTGTCCTAATTTGGGCCCTTGGTTTCAAGTTTTGAAACATCAACCAAATCCTAATGATGTGATTAATCTGAAAAAACATTTATCTAACATAGGAAAACATAGTCATTTCACCACTAAAGGAAGTCAAAGCATAATATTATGAATTCTGAGTAATTAGATACGAAATATACTGCAAGTGATTAAACATAGAGATACAGATCAATAACACATCAAAAACCTCATGAGTATCTCAATTCTGGAAGTAGAATGTCACTTTATGTTACTGATAATGGTCAAAAACATACAACAAACAATTTGGTGCAATATTCTCCAACCCTCTGGTTCTTCAATGTTTTGTCTATAAATATACATTATTTACAATGTAGATGACCTTCCTGGCTGGCTAGATCTTCGAATTTTACTTTTACACCTGTCATAACTGAAACCACTAACTTAAAACAAAAAAATGACAACTATCTTTAAAGAAACAAATTCCTAATAGGACTCTATCTCCTATTTATTACATTCCTTTATCCTATCTGTGAAACAGTTACATAATGGTTACATAATGAATGTCACATGCTCGAAGGACATATAACCAAATTCACCACAACTTTACATCTTTAAAGCACCCCTAGATCTGTGGAACATAACCCTGCTTTTTAGGAATGGATGGCCTTCATATTTAATGTTGTTTCGACTGATGATTTGGCTACATGGGACTCCATTTGAGTCATAAATATATGCTAATAAGGTCCACTGACATGCTAGAGGTCTCTAGCTAGAAAAATGTGCTGTTGAGATACTCAATATCCTTCAAAAATTACTCGCTACGAAAATAGGCCAGTTTTAAATAGTTTCATAGCGAGCTTTAGTAGCGTGGGAAAAATGGATTTTACATCAATATTTTTGACATTTTTGTTGTTTTAACACCCCAATAATGTCACTACACCTTTCAACCATTGATATCTATCCTTAAAACATGCCAAAACTGATTTTAAATGCAAAAAAGCACCTACATGAGTTTTTGTAGTGTATTTCTAGCTTTAATCCTAAGGTACGCTACGAAATTGTGCAAAAAACCAAAAAATCTTGTTTTCATGCTTTTCTTCAAAAACTGTTATCCAACTAAAAAACTTGAATTCTCTACATGTTGTGAACCTCCTAAACATATTCCATGTCAACTTATTGCTCCTGTGGTGTTTCCTCCTCATTCACAATTAGTTGACTAATGGGCTCTTCTACCACTGTCATTTTCAAACCTTTATTTTCCAATTCCTCGTGAATCAAATCCAATTGCTCCCAAAGATATTGCACTTTGTCCTTTAATGCCTTGTTTTTGGATTGCAAGAGAAATTTTATCTTTTTGCAGACGTGTTTGACCTCTCCTCTTAGTGATTGAGTCCACTTTATCAAATTTTCTGTATTGTCCAAGGTCTTTGAAAGACTTGTGACTTGATCTTCCCATATTTTCCTCATTTTTTCAAATCGAACCTTCTCCGATCCATTTTTCCTTCTCTCTTGCTTCAAAATTGATAGTTCATTACCTTCCTCCTTCTACTTCTCTTTAAGGGTCTCAATTTCTGATTTTTCAATAACTTTCTCTTTACCCTTTCTTTTTTTGATAACGAGTTCTTGTTTTGCAGGTGAAGACAGATCTGTGATACTTGGTGGCTAGGCAAAAAATTCATTTATTTTATTATTTTTCTTTCTTTCCATGACCTTTCTTGCATGTCTGGTCAGTGGTTTCCTAGGTTGAAAAATGAAACCAGCATCTTCACCTGCAAACTCTACATTTTTAAGTAGTCTTAACCTTTTTCAGCTTTCTTCATCCATATTCAATGTCTTCAACTTAGACAATGGGAGTTTCTTTAATTTCAATTGCATGCAAGATGTCCTCTAAGTTTCCTTTAGCCACTGTCTGGCTCCTAGTGACTCTTTTTCTGCCTTATTTGCTGACTATCTACTTCTGTTTTGTAGTTGTTGTTTTAGGTGTGTCAATCTTTTGTAAAGGTTATGTCTCCATGTTCATTGGTTTTGGAGGAGATGATCTATTCCCTTCTTAAAATTCCTCTGCCATAATTGGTGATGAAATGTTTCTAGGTTTGGAGGCTTTCTTGGGAGTGACAGCATCAATTTCATAACCACTCATGAACAAAAAGGAAGTCCAATATTTTTCTAATCTCTTCAATTCCTCTAACACCAACAACTTAATCAAACCATGATGAAAAAGGGAAGTTTTATTGCATTATTATTTGATTTGAAACTTATCTGACATTTTCCCTAGAATTATGTATAAATAAAAAGGAAAACCAAGTGACCTCTTAGCCACAAAATGCAAAAAAAGTCTGAGATGATAGTATTAGACCATGTGAAACCATCCTTCACAGGTAAAATACTTTTGGATGATCATCAACAACTTTGAATAATTTTCCTTCATGAAATCCCTAGGGATAGAATTTGTTAAATCGATTTCACCGTGTTCTGGTTTGATGAACTCTTTGTAGTCCTACATTGTGAATTTGATGCTTTTAAACCATTGTTCCCCTCCTCTAGGGATTCCTGTTGCCGATGAGATGGTCTCTGGTGTCATTGTAAGGTTCATAATTCCAAATTTAGGAATTTTTCCAGTGAAACTATTAGCAAAATCCTTGGAAACCTATAGATGAAAGCCTTGTAACCTTTGACAGAATTTCAAGCAACCAGTTCTTATGAAAACCTCCATGGCAGTTGGGTCTTCATTGAGAAAATTCATGTCCATGGGCTCATACCTTGGAAATGAACACCTTTTTTTGTTTTCCTCCTTCCACCTATGGGTGCTTTATATCTTCATAGCCTCGCTTGCTTGATGACACCTGCAAAGTTCAAATCTCCCAGCAACCTACTTGGCTCGATGAAAGAAATCTATAGAGATTGAATTACATGCAAAGACAAAGAGGAATATGATAAAAAGGCTAATTGGGGTAAGGTTTTATGGTTTAAATGAAAACTCATGCTTTACTCATGACACATGCATTCCAAAAAGGGTAATGATGACCTCAAACATGGCTTTGTACCTTTGAATTAATCATAACAGACTCGAATAAACTCCACCCTAACTCCTCCAATCATGGAATGACATTTCATATTGAATTTAACAAGACAGGTAAGAAAGCAGATTTTCGTAGTGTAGCTAATTTACCCTCTGATACTTTCGCTATGAAACTATCAGGCAGTTTCGTAGCAAAAACTGTGGTTTTGCTGTATAAAACGCTACGAAAAGTTGAAAAAGTGAATCAAGTACCCTTTTTTATTTTAAATACATGGGGAATGAAAAATTACATCATATGACAACTGATGGGACATGACATGACATAAATGGAGGTGACCTTGAACCTTAGGATAGGTTAAACATGTAAAAAAAAATGAAATTTTCCTATACCAACTTGAAAAGGCTTAAGGAGACCTTATCCTTTTGATGGGTGAATTGTATGACCATGTCAAGTAATGTTTCACAATTTTATGAGTGATAACAAATGTCGTGTAAAAATTTCAGATCTTGGTTCATAATATTATTGGAGATATGATCTGTGGAAGTTAGTGTTTTTGCAAGTTCTTGAATTTTATCTCAAAGAGGTGACATTGGGAAAATTTGCATAACTCTCTCTGTGAGCATCAGATTGGAATTATATAAAAAGTGGCTGAATATACATGGAATTTATTTTAATGTGTATTAATTTCAGAATCGAAGGAGGAAACAGTGACACTTGGCATGTCGCACAAGTTCGCTCTATTGAGCTAGTCCATAATTAGGTCATTGTGAGAGATTATGCATAAATTTGTGTTGAATAATCCATATCAGGTTAGACCTGTGGCATTGGAAATAAGATTAAGAGTGATACCAAAGGACCAAAGATAAAATCTTGGGGATCCGAAATTCCAGAGATACATCAGTTTCAATATTGAGCTCCTAAAAAGCAAGAAAAAGGTGTGTATTTTTTTTTTCAAATTTCATAAGCCTTGTTTGAAAAATTAGTTTGAAGTGATTCCAAGGGATTACTGAAGCAAATAATCAATATTGGGTTCTAAATGATGCCTAAAAATAATTCAACACCCATTAAGCCCTCATAAGGCTCTACTATGACTCATGAAGAGGAAGAAGTGCAACATGATATATCAAAATTACAAGACCAAGTGCACCAAATTTCACTCTCTCAAAGAGCAACAAAAAATGAAATGGATGTTTTGAAGAGAGGCGTGGAAGCTAATATGGATGGTTTGAAGAATGGCATGGAATCTAATATGGATGGTTTGAATAAAGGCGTGGAATCTAAGATGGATGGTTTGAAGATTGGCATGGAAGCTAACATGGATGGCATGTAAACTAATATCGATGACATGGAAGCTAAGATAGATGAAAAAATGAAAGATAACATGGAATACATGAAGAATTATCTAAAAGTATACATGAAAGGTTTGAAGGAAGGTTTGGCAAAGTTGATACAAGAAATTATTCCTAATGGATAAAAGGTAGTACAAGAAACTCATGATGAGAAAATAATAAATGTTAATCACGATTTCATAAACTCTAATCTTGGATTGAAGGCCCACCATATTCCAAATATTGATATGAGGAATTTTGATGGCAAGGATCTTGTAACATGGATACTAAAGATGGAGCAATATTTTGATCTCTGTAATGTGAAAAAAACACAAAAATTATCATTGCAACTTTACAATTAGATCAAAATACATTTGTATGGTATCGACGGCTTTCCTCTCGTAAAAAAGAATTCACTTGGTCAATTTCTATGGAGGAAATGATAGAACATTATTATGATACAAAGAGCAACACCTTCCTTAGCTAATTGATAAATATCAAACAAAAGGGTTCAATGGTGGAGCACATTGAGGAATTCCAAAAATTGAATATAAGGGTAACTGATATTCTAGAGGAACACGTGATTGATGTCTTCATAGGGGCTTTAAAGGATTGCATCCAACATGAGGTTTTCCTTTAGGAACATGATTCATCAGAGAAGGAATTCAAGTTGGCAAGAAAAATTGAAAGTAAAATTATGGTGGAAAGGATGCCTACCACTCAAATCTATAAAGATGGAAGTGTTGCTACTCCTAGACTTCCACAACCTACGATGTTGACACCACATCAATTAGAAGAAAAAATAGCAAAATGTATTTGCTACAGTTATGATAGAAAATACACTAAAGGTCATAAGTGTGCTGAGAGGAAATTATTTTACATATATTTTGAAGAGGAGGAAGAAAATGAACAAGAAACTTCAAAAGAAGAGGATATACATGAGGAACCAACCCTAGAGAAAGAAGAAATGAGTCTGACCATATCCTATAATGCATTGGTAGGAATTACCACTACTCAAAGTCTCAAGATAGAAGGATATACCAAGAAGAAAAATGTAATAGTGTTGATTGATTCATGTAGCATCCATAATTTTATTCATTGTAAGGTATCCAAGAAATTGAATTGCTTCCTATACCCAACATTGAAGTGTCGAGTGATGGTTAAAAATGGAGGGACTATAAATTGCTCTGGAAAATTCCATAATATCAAGCTAATAATGGGGAATATGTATTGAATAGTCCACTTCTTTCCATTCCAAAGGGAGTTGTTGATGTTGTACTAGCACTACTACATTTGGCAGAAATTCTGACACTTGGTTCCGACGCTTTTGACCAGATGTCAGAAATTTCCCCAAATTTTTTCCATCCCACCCAAAACCGTCGCTATATCGACGTTTATAGAAAAGTGTCGTAATACCGACACTTAGAAAAGTGTCGCAATTGCGACGTTTGGAGGAAGACATTGCAATTGCGACATTATGGCCCAAAGCGTCACTATTGCGACGACTGCCTCCAAACGTCGCAAGTGAGACACAATGTCTAGGTGTCACAATTGTGACGTTTGGAGGTACCCGTCGCAATAGTGACACATTTTCCGTCGTCAGTATAACAACACTTATATGTGCACTACGTAAAAATATGAAACTTATATGCGCGCTACATAAAAATTCGAAACTTATATGCGTGCTACACAAAAATGATTTTATTGTTTTGTATCCGTCGCAATAGCTACATAAACGTCTGATATCATGCACGCATTCGCCCTTAGCATTCACCCTCAACTCTTGCAGAATAGCATTTTCCCTCAGCATTCACCCTCAGCGTTCACCCTCAGCTCTTGCAGAACAGCATTCGCCCTCAGCTCTTGTAAAATGGTAAGTTCTTACTGCAGGTCCTTCCTCCTATAGTAGGGTTGACTCTATTTGGGTTTTTTTGGTCAATTCCATTGGACTGTGTTAGGCTGTAGGGTTCTCTCTAGATGTCAAGAATCAAGATTCAATACCCTCTATTATCTTCATCACCCAATACAAGATTTAAATTTTTCCCGAAGAAACGCTTATTAATTTGGGAGCCATTATTTCTCCCTCCTTTAAAAACCCTACATTTAAATGAAAACAAGCATTGCATTTCAAATACAAAAATCTATTAGTGTTCAAATGTACATGTGTGCTACATTAATTTCTGATATCACGCGCACATTCACCCTCAGCATTCGCCCTCATCTCTTGCAGAATAGCATTCGCCCTCGGCATTCAACCTAAGCTCTTGCAGAGCAACATTCGCCCTCAACATTCACCCTGAGCTCTTGCAGAACATCATTCGCCCTACAATCGCCCTCAGATCTTGCAGAACAACATTCGCCCTACATTTTCCCTTAGCATTCGCCCTCATCGTTCACCCTCAGCTCTTGCAAAATGGTAAGTTCTTACTGCAGGCCCTTCCTCCTATAGTAGGGTTGACTCTATTTGGGTTTTTTTGGTCAATTCCATTGGACTGTGTTAGGCTGTAGGGTTCTCTCTAGATGGCAAGAATCAAGATTCAATACCCTCTATTATATTCATCACCCAATACAAGATTTAAATTTTTCCCAAAGAAACACTTATTAATTTGGCAGCCATTATTTCTCCCTGCTTTAAAAACCCTACATTTAAATGAAAACAAGAATTGCATTTCAACTACAAAAATCTATTAGTGTTCAAGTGTACATGTGTGCATCACTTGTGTAGGGTATTCCTTTTCCACTTTCACATTATCCAAGAATGTGTGCAGTATAGTTCATATTTTTTGTGATTTAGATTATCTTGAAAAAAGGAAAGGTAAATTATTTCCCATGGAAAAAGAAGGTTTTCCCTTTTTATAGGTTGTTTGGACTTACGTGGAAAAATTTATGGTATGCCTTTCATATTATGTAGTTTAAATTTGAATTAACAGATTATTCTACATGAAAATATAATTACCTATGTGATGTCCTTCATCACTAATTAAATTTATAGGGTTTCAATTTCCTAGACTCTAACTCATCTGATGCTAAATTCTAGGTTCTCATTGGTGGATCACTCTTCCATTGATTTCCTTTCCCTCTGGATCTTGTCATACTTTAAAAGTCATCAATGATACATATATTATTTTAGGTATCCCAAAAGGCTTTATAGTAGAACATATTGTGAAGATTTTTTGACACTTGAGGATTCTTTTTAGAACTGCAACGCGGTCTATGCTATCGAGTTATATGCCAAGCAAATTGTCCTTAATAACCACACTATGAGGTAGGTTCAACCAGTTTGAACTTGTTGGGACATAGCATATGAAGTTGTGTGATGAGTCCATATCACAGGTCTATTATGGTGACAAAAGTGAAGACATGTAATGATAGTTATTATGTTAACACTACTAGAAACATTTTTGAAATTATCCATGCTATCAAGATGTCAAAATTCCAGGCATTAAGTGTCAATACTCGTAGCTAATAGATAATAATAATAATATAAAAAAATCACAACTTTATTCTTGAAATATGATTGTTACACATTGGTAACCTAGTTCATGAGTTACTATCACCCAAAGATTGCAAAAAAAACTTAAAATATAAATTAAACCAACATGAGAATCCAACTAAGGGTTTCTTGACAAAATCATGCCATAACCTGGCATTTTGAAACCCAAATTTGAATCCATCATAAGTAATACAATGCAAACTCAGATGGATTTTCAATGCATGTTTGCATGCTACACTTATTCTCTATCTAGATATCATTTTTTAAATGGAACCATTAGTCAAGCCCACAATCCTTTTTATGTGAAAAAATTCAGCTCTATTTGAGCTCTTTTTTGCTCCACCACCTCCATAAACATATGCAAACATATATCATGATCTTGGAATTCCATTACATATGTATGTGCCAATGTTCCATAATCATGCCCCATCATCAATTTAAGAAATTTCCATTGAATATCAAATAATGGAGGGGGGGGAATTTTTGCTGCAACATTTGGCTCAAAATCAGGGACCATCTCCGTATGAGGTGAATGAGAACTATAGATATTTGAAGAAGTAGATTAGTGCCTTTTCCTCTGGCCATGGAGTCATATACAGTCATCCATCACAAAAATTTGTCTTTGTTCATTTTCACCTTGAAATTTTCAAAAATTCATGCCCTAATTGAAATGACACTAAATTTGAAAGATATAATAAAAATGCAAGCTGGAAGTGCCCTATTAATACAAAGGGAAAACCTTCCTACCTACCCTAACTGAGATAAATTTTGATTGAATAGGAAACATGATATTTCCAATGGAGTTGATCCAACAACTTGTTAAATTTATGGGACTAAATCATGCATTTGATTTCCAGGGAAACATGCGCATGAAGAGAAAAAGTGCAGAATTAATGGAAAATCCATACATGCCACTTATGAAAACTACACCAAAAGGTCAAAAAATACTTAAGGCCTTAGCTTAATTTGAATCCAAAAATGACAAAACAGGATTAGTGAAAACACGAGAGTGGTGTGGGTGAACAACATAAATAAAAAGTGAAGATACCTTTCCCCAAGATGCCTTTGTCACCGTTGTATGAAAACATGTTTTCCTTTCCCTTTATGCATGCAAGTGAATGCATTATAGGTATGGTGTTTTCCCAAAATAGGAGAAGCCTACTTAAATATATCATTCGTGGAGTGAATTTTTGGGTGCCTTAATGTGCAATGACATGTTTCCAGGACTGAATTCAATGCAAGGCATATTTGAAACTCTAACTCTGTCTTCCGGTGTCTTATTAGAAATTATTTTAGTTTTCATTTTGTGTTTTAAAGTTAGATACTGTTTTCAAGTTTTTACATTTATAATTTTATTGCAATGTGGCAGACTGATCAGAGCAGTGCAGGAACAACCCCGAGACGAGATGATCGCGGAAAGAGGCCAGCGTAAGAACATGTAAAGTGCCAGAATTGCTCTATCTTCAGGTATTTTAGTTATTTACATAATTGAAATAATATTAATTTTGTTCAAATATGCAGACACCTAGCCATGGTACGCCTGATGATTCCCTCTTTGAGGAAGAGCTTTCTTCATCCCTATCTCTAGTATTCTTGTTGCAAAAAAAGGCACGAGATGCAAGGTCGGAATTTAATACTGATAGACGCGCCTCAAACACTTGAAACAGAAGAGAGGATAAAACATCTTATGAGCCAGCTAGATAGATATCAGGTAATAATAAAAAATCAAAAGGATATTTTTTTTGTTCTGCATGAGATGAATTGTGATAGTTTGATTTTTAATTTTTACGTTGACTAAACTAAAAAAAAATTCTTTTGTATGTAGCGTTTTCTGGAATTTGCTAAACCCGGTGTTGGTGGCAGTGGGACACAAGGGCAAGATATTGCCCAACAACCCTCTCGTACACCTTCTACTCCTTTAGGTGCCAGCCAAGAAACACACCTTGCCCAAGCAGACACCTAGCCAACTGTTGAACGTGTTAGCAATGATGAGGCTGATATGGCCAACTACATTATTGCATTTCCTGGAGCTACACGTGTTAGCTCCACAGGGAACATTAATGGCACGTTGTTGGTGAACGATGAGGGTGTCCCTATAAAGCATGTACAACTCCCAGGTAAATTTTAATATTTTAACTATTTCATGTACTTTATCTAAAACATATTTATCATCATTTTTATTTTTAAATTAATGATAATATATATATATATATATATATATATATATATATTTTGTTTCCGTGTAGGAAACAATGAGTTCTACAGGTTTCTGGAGAGCCATGCGTTGGTAATTTTTGGCCCAACCATACGCACAGGGTGGAATTCCCAGAAGTCCAACCTAAAAAAAGAACTTCTAGATTATCTAGAAGCCCTTTTTGGGGTCGGCACATTTGACAAAACAGCGGTGGCTCAGGTAGCCGGCAAATATTTGAAATAGACCAGGGACACCTATAGGATGCAATTGCAATTTAACCCTAGATATGAGCATCCTCTCGCAGTTCTAGAGAGTGAGTGGAGAGCACTCATCCATGACGGAAAAGAGAAAAGGGAAAAGAAAGAAGGAAAAATGCCAACTGGACCCGCAAGGTAAATCACAACTTTAATTCAATAGCTTTAATTTTCTTTATGTCTAAAATAAAAGTGTGCTACATCATATTTGACTTCAATATTTTGATGCTAGGTTGCCTGACACCTCAAAGGCAACCAAAGCTAGGATTGAGAAAAAGGGCTATCACAAGCTAGGCCAGGGCGGCTACTTGAAATTAGCTGCAAGAATTGTAATTAAGTAGCTAAACATCTTATAATTAAGTGGCTAATTAATCACCTTCCAACGTTTTTGTAATCCTATCAAATATGATTAAAAATACACAATCATATGTAATGTAGGGTGATGAATTCGGAACAGAAACTATAGAGGAAGATTAAAATATGGCTTTATGTTTCGGCTATCAAGCTGTAGTTGAACGTCGCAAAAGCTTGGGGCAGGTCCCAAGATCCAGAATGCCTGATAAGGTAAAAAATTAACCTTTCAATATTTTTGTTTTCGTCCATAAATTTATTGTCTAACAACTTTGTTTAAATCAGGGGAGGAGCACTACCGATGAGGCAAATAACCCAGTTTTAGAGCCAGATGTAGATGATCCTCACGTGCAACCTGATCATTGTAGTGGGGACCAGGCTGACAATGCTACTATCAGTGAGGGCCGTGATGGTAATTAATTTCCACTTATAATTTTTTCTAATTATACCTTGATGGTTGTCCTGATAACGTTTTTTGTTTAAATGACAAAGAATGTTTCCCTTGAGGGTCTTAACACCAGAGAGGAAGACAGGGCAACAGTCCCAACGGTGACAACTGGTGCACTAGGTAAATAATCTCATTTCAATTTTTTTTATTAATATTACCGAACTAGTTCAATGATATTTAAAAACTGACAATTAAAATTTAGTATTATTTATTTTTGTAGGCGATGCCCTGTCACTGGATGAGACCAGACATCATGACAACGCAGCTAGGTCAGCGGCGACAACTTGTGCACGAGGTAAATAATCTCATTGCAATTTTTTTTATTAATATTACCGAACTAGTTCAATGATATTTAAAAACTGACAATTAAAATTTAATATTATCTGTTTTTGTAGGCGATGCCCCGTCACTGGATGAGACCAGACATTGTGACAACGCAACTAGGTCAGCGGCGACAACTGGTGCACCAGGTAAATAATCTCATTGCAATTTTTTTATTAATATTACCGAATTAGTTCAATTATATTTAAAAACTGACAATTAAAATTTAATATTATCTATTTTTGTAGGCGATGCCCCGTCACTGGATGAGCCCAGACATCGTGAATACGCAACTAGGTCAGTAGTGTGGGTCGAAAGGCACAAAACAGGAGTAGAGCACGATGATATTGATGATGTAATTAGGAGCTTTAGAAATAGGAAGAAGAAAAAGAAAATTTGATAATGTAAAATATTGTATTATTATAAGACAAACATTACCATACTTGGAACGTTTTTTGCATTATATAAAAAACTCATTTATCATACTATTTTTATGTCAAGCATTAATTGCAATGTTTCCTTGCGTACTTTTTGTTGAATTGTATTTTTATTAGTTATTGAATATTTTTTTTTATGCTCATGAAAGTAAAAAATGAAATATAGATTGGGTATTGGGGAATTGAGAGTGATGTGAGGGGGGGGGAGGGCATAAGAGCTTCCACCTTCACGTGGTTGGCCCTGTTTAGTAGATAATAATTTATTGGAGCAATTTAATCTTGGAGCAAACCTCCCTCGATCCAGCGTAGCAACAAAAAAGTCAATGTTGACTTAGTTGCTACTCTTTCAGATCATGGGAGGCTTGTTCCAAGTTCATGCGACTCCAATAAATTGTTCTTGAAACGAAGAGGAGCTTATTCAGGTATGTTTTGACATTTTCAACATATGTTCTAACATTATCATAATAATGTATCTTAGAGTAAAAAATACTACATCAATTACTTGTATTTATTGTATAGATAATGATGGATTTTGATTGACTTGGCAGTGCAGGTACAAATCCTCTTGCATCATGAGCAATACAACTTGTCAACCAGGGTCATGTCCAGGATATTTTTGCTTGTGCGCTTGACCGGGTTCGTAATGTCACATTTTGTAAGTTCCTTTACAGTTCATAATTCAATATTAAGCTTGTTCATGATTATTATCTAGGTTTTTTGTATGTGTTTTTTCATCTATTTGATTGTAAGCAACTCTGCATGTTTCCTGTTGTTCACTATGATATCTCCCATTACCACTCCCAGGATGAATCTGACTTTATTGTTACATAGGTTACTTTATTATTACTATGATTTCTCCATTTACGATTTCATAGGTTACATCATGTAAAGTTGTCAATCTCAGGTTGGTGATGAGCTTTAGTTCTCCAGATTTGGGGCTTTTTTGATATTTTCTCCCTCATGTCATTCCTGCATCACCTCTTTGTTTGAGCATGCCAATTGTCTACCACTTGTACCAATTGGCACATGTCAATCTCTGAGTGGTGCCACATTTCACCTATTTTTAGTGAGAGTTTAGGGTTTCTCTAACATAGCTTCAGAAATCCGATTCAGTGCCTGCTTGAATATTGTCACATAATACTCATGTTTTGGATTGATGAGCATGTTCTAAATGGTTGGTTGATTCATAAGAACCACCCATATAGTCATCTTGAGATATTTCAGAAGGTTTCTCGGGTTTCCATTTTCACCATTTCTAGTGGGTGGGATGGTGTGGGTTTGATCCATCAATACTGGTGCTCTTGTAGTAGGGAATTTGTTTTTGGGGATATAAAAGAGCATTTGATGTAGATATCCCATTGTATGCATTCATAGATGGGTACGAGAGGTCAAGAATTTAAATTAAAATTATGAAACCTCTAGCATGGCAACCTGAAGGCCGCGAGAGACACTGGTTAAATTTTTTTTGTGCTGGCCTTAATATAGGCGTGATTTATTTCTATTATCTTAATGCAAATATATAGTCTGATCTCATTAAAATGAGGATTGTGGTTGTATTTTTCTTTGGTTTTTTCTCTCTTAATACTCCAGAAGTTGCCAAAAGTTGCGATAGTTATTTAGTTTGCCTGTTACAACTTAAAAGTGGTTTTTAGCAATGAGAGTCATGTTTTTTAAGGTTCATACTAATATGAAGATCTTGTAATTCTATATTCAGCATAAGAGAAGATGGCCTCTGCTTTGGGCAGTATGACAACAATTTCCACATCTACCTCATTGGGTAACAAATGAAAGGGGAAGAAGTTGGGTGCAATGTTTGATAATTATGGCAGACAATTGTCTTCTCTTTCAGTTTTTTCACCCATTTCCTTTAATCGCTCAAGCAGAAGAGGGACTCTGAGATTAAGCGACAGAGAGAAGGTAGTTAATACAAGATATATGGAAAAGGAGTTGTACTTCAACAAGGATGGCTCAGTGACAAAAAAATTGCTGGTCAGAGAAAAAATTATGTTTAAAGGAAGGTCACCTGCACGTGAAACTTCACTGCGGTGGATCTTTCCTTGTCCACTTATATTCAATTTTAATGTGTTATTTTAATTTTTCATGGAGGGTTGTTTTGGCATATGGTCTGGAATTCAATTGCACAATTACTGAAAGCATTGTCAATTTGTCTTGCAGGCGGTGTGAACAAACTTTCTGATCTTGTTGGAGTCACCCTTGGGGTGAAGGGAAAATTTTTGTCTTGGAGAGAAAGCATGGTTCTCCGAAAATAGTTAATGATGGTGTGACAGTAGCTAAGGAGGTAATTTGTAGATGTGTGCTCTGGTTTTCTTTTTAACATTTTATTAGTTCCCCCTCTTAAATGTCTTAGATTTGGTAGGCATAATTTGAAAACTCAAAGGTGAAAGGAAACATATTTGTTACCCAGTGGTCTACTTGGCCTATGGACTAGCCACATTAGAGTAATGCATAAAGCTTTTCACAACAATAAAAGGAAAGGGTTATGGCTAAGTCAAATTTTATTGTTATTAACAGTGTAATGAAATGTATCTCAATGCTATGGTTTTGGCCTTTTTATTGGTTGAATTAGAGGACCCAGTTGAAAATATTGGGGCCAAGTTGGTAAGGCAAGCTGCGGAAAAGACAAATGATTTAGCTGGGGATGGAACCACAACATCTGTTGTTCTTGCACATGTTGAAATATTGAAAAATTCCAGAACAATGAATGGAGAATAAATCTCCCTTCCTCTAACACAGAGAAAATAAAAATTTCTTTGACAGGAGACAGAGTTTCAATACTTTGAAAACAAACTTCTATTCCCTTCAATAACTCAAAAAAACTATTACACTTCTTCCTCACTAAGAGGGATTACAAAATTATGACTGCTACAAAACGCAGTGCATAAAACCAACTCACTGTCTGTTCAAAACAAACATACTCTGTCTCTAAAACACTCTGCTGTGTTTTTCACTTTCGCATTGCTGTGCATACACACTTAAAAAGTTACACTCGGTCTTTCACTTTTTACACACTACTGTGTAATAAAAAATTTACGTACTGTCTATAAAAAAAACTACCAAGCTTTTTTGTCCTTTTTATTTTTATATGCCGTAACATATAAAACATATTATAATAAACCCTCTTTTAAAAAAATAAAATTAAAACTAAATTCTATGGCCCACCTTTCATTTCGCATATGATATATATATAACATATGTTTAAAACATATGTATATATTAAACTATCAAAACATTAAAGAACCCTTTCCGTTGGACTTCAAAAGTCTGAATAGATTGAATTTCAAACCAAATTCGCGTTCCAAAATGGGATGCTGACGTCTGCCTAATTTCAACTCGAATTCTCAATCAAATTTTCCCTATAAAAAATTCGGGTCCGGTTTTCATGTTTTCAGATTCCCTTCAATTTCATGCGATCCAATATTAATGCTCCACGTGTCCTCCTTTTGAATTTACAAAACTGTCGGGTAAATTTATGTTTGTTTAATTTCTGGTTGGTGAATTGTGTTAATGCTGGTTGTTGTGTTTAAGTACAATCCTATACAGAAATATGGCTGCGGCCGTCTACAAAAAAAACTTGCAGGAATTGTAAATGTTGAATTAAATTTCTGGATGGCATGCAAGCAACCTCCAAAAAAAAATGTTGTTGTTGCATCCGTCCTTCTGCTGCAGCAGTTGAAGTTAAAATTCAATAGCACAGGGTTTAATAAGTGAGGGTGTAAAGGTAACTTTTTGTCGATAGTATTGGATTAATATCATCTATTCATTTTTGTAGGGTCTTATGGTGTTTAGTTTTTAGTTTTGGGTTGGGATTATTGAGTCTAAGATAGTTTTTGAGTGAAAAAATTGCTATCAGGTATTAAAAAATTTTGGTTCTTTTGTCAAAATTTATGAGCTTGTTAGGAAATACAAAACTGACAATGGTTTTATCTTAAATTTGTGGAAAATAATTTGAAATGAAACCTTTTTGTTTAGGTTGTTGCAGCAGGTGCAAACCCCATTCAAATTACTAGGGGCATTGACAAGACAATAAAGGCCCTTGTTTCGAAACTCAAAATTTTGTCAAAGGAGGTAAACACTTGCCTTTTGAGTAGGCTGGTTTTCCTTTTTGCTAATGGTTTGGTGTATCTAATTGAATTAGTTGCCTAAGGTATTTTTGGTTGCAAACTCCTTTTCATTTTTCATACGGTATTGGCCTTGTGGAATACATTTGATTGTGTGGTCTTGTTAGATCTACAACATTTGTAGTTGTTTAGTCTTATGGCCGAGGTGCACTTTTATTATGGAAATAGTTGATGCAATATTGTCATTTAATCCTTACTACAGGGTAGCATGTTGAGAAGTTTCTTGTGAAACATTTGGTATTGAAAATGACACTTGATCCTATACAGCATCATGCACTTGACTTCAAAATTCATATTCAAAGTGTGCCAGAAAATTCTTGCAAAATTTCAAATATTTATGTTGTTTTAAACCATTATCTTTTTCATGTATTGGATGCTGAAAATGTGAAAAAGACTTTGGTATGAAACCAACTGGTGAATAATTTCCAGCAAAACAACCACTTCCAAGACATGATTTAGAAGTAGAAAAACTGTGCTTATGAAGCATAGAAAGATATCCTTGATGCGTTATCAATGTTTTGCTAGGGTTATTTTTGGAGAAAATAACTCCTTATTCCTAGAATAGTGATCTTCAATACAAGTAAATGCCAGAGAAGAGAGATCATCGTGTGACGCAACAAAACTGAAATTGGACCCCCAAGGAGAGCTGGTGTGTCTACAATCGCTCTGTCAGCATTTTCCCTTGGTTTACCCCATTCTTTTCCTCCAGCCTGAGTCTTAATTGACTTCTTCTTTCTTCGGGTTTATTTATCAAATTCGTATAATTTGATAAATAAATACTATCCACAATGGTTGGAATTTAATTTATATTCCTGACTTTATATTATCTCCAAGCCTTATAACCAATGTTTAACTTTCAACACTTTGTATTTACACTCCACGTTTCTTTTTAAATAAATAACTTGTAATGAACTTTCGGCTCTATATTTCACCACCTAGCCTTACAAAAATCACGCTCCAGACTTATGCTAATTATCCACCAATCGTTTAATTAAAAAATTTCATTATACTCCGGCCCCACCTATATATATCAATAACCAATCAAACACTCGTATCGTACCTGGCTATCTTCCGCACACCTTAGTTAACCTCCGGGCAAGTTCAACGTGCGACCATCGTCCGATGGCCCTTCTCCAAATCAATGAATCTTGGCAATTTCGCTCGGCTTCCAACGTCGGGCTTTAACGTGCGATGGCGCGGGTTAAACGATGGTTTTCCGGGGGTCACTTCGCCATGTGTCGCATTCCCTATGGAATCACTCACGAATAGGAAATACCGCCTACTCCACAAAAGTGGTGCAATATGGGCAACCCGCTTTTATGATTCCGCTCGTGGTTTTGGTACAGGGCTTGACCACGGGTGCAAGTCTGGTTCCGTGTTGACGGGAAAATATGTCCGACCAACAGTAGGGGATCTCCCTGGTAGAAAGTCCCAATTAGACTTCGAACCGTTTGGAATAGGGATCCCGTCCGGGGTGTGGGTTCGACTACCGCTCAAATGACTTTCTCTTCGGTCTCGAAGAACCTGATTGAATTTGCAGAAATACACTTATTCACATGGTACAGAATACATGACTGATGTATCAAACTGATATATAACACTGTGCGTAGCAAGGTAATGAACAAAATGCATACGCCCAGGAAGTGTCGTTAGCAACACATCTATGGGGTAATGCATGCAAGATAATCTGACCACTAAAGAAACAGTTCTTTGTGGCAAGGATATCCCTTAACTTTCTGAAAGAATGCAACGAAATGCTAATAAAATAGTTCATTAGCATTCATTATAAGAACAAATGGTAAACTTGAGCATCATCAAGCACAATCACAGATAGCTATGGAGTACAAATGATACTATTAAGAACACAGCTTCATTAATCATACGATATTCTGAAACTATACGCAGAATACACACAGTTTTGTCACAGCTAAACACATCATCCAACAAAGGGGTTTTAACAAGTATCTTTATTACATATGTGCAAGAGTATGACCCTTCAATTACAATGCAATATTTCTCTTCAGTCCACAAAAGAGGAGCCCTAACTATGTATCCCGCAGGGGTATTTATAGATTCAATAAACGCCCTTTGGGCTTTCCGACGCTTCGAATTCTCGACGGTTCAGCTGCCCTGCGACCTTGGAAGAACATGCGACCTGCGACCTGCGGAAGTGATTGCGACTTGCGACTTAGGTGCAGGTGCGACTTGCGACCTGGTTGTAGGTGCAACTTGCGACCTGGGGACGGTCGCGACCTGTGACCGAAAGAACTCAGCTATGGAGGTGGTCGTGTGATTGAGAGATCTGGAGCGTCAATCTTCTTCCCCTTGAGGAAATCTTGCCAGGTCTGGTAATCCGCTGCTATAGGGGAGACTAGAGGGATTTCCTCTTTTAATCGATGCATACATTCCAAGGCATTCGGTATCAGAGTTTCCTTCTTCTGGGAGATCTGGATTGAGAGGGAGGCAAGCTTGGTATAGATTTGCACTGGAGTGACAAGCAACCGACTTAGGTTCTCTTGTGATGCCTCAAATTCTGGTGCGGCAGCAGCTTGTCTCACGGGTTGTAGAAAAGACTGAATTTCCTGATCTACTTGCTCCCAGTCTTTAGTTTCGTCCAGTGCCCCTAACGACGGAATATGATGAAGAGCGTTCATGGAGTCTATACCACTGATCAGGTGATTATATGCGGACATCACTTTGTCCAAATCTTTGGCTAGCTTGTCTTTGGACTGCATCTTCATCCGGATTTGTACTTTGGCATCTTGTGTGTGACTCCAATCCTTCCTAGGCACATTTTCGGGAGCTTGATGGTACTGCGCTGTCCAGTTTATCATTCTGTCCAAAGCTACCGAGGCCTCCTTGAGTTGCTCATGCTTCTCTTTGGTTTCCGCTCGTGCCTCTGCCAATGGGGCCACTGTTTGTTTTAGGGTGAGCATTTCTCTATATACTTGCCTCATGGTCATTTCCAATACATCACATTCTTTCATGACTGCTAGTGGGACCTCATTGACTTGGGAAGGCTTACTTTGGAGTTGTCGCACTTCACTCTCCAGTACTGATCTCTCCTGTTCCACTGCTTTTAGCTTGTTTTGTAGGGAAATAATCTCCCTGCTCATTCTAGTGACATTCTCCTCCGTGGCTGCGGCAAAAGCGGTACCTGCTGATGCTATCATTACAGGGTTAGTCCTTGTATCTCGGAAAATGTCCTTTTCAGTGGCGACCGTAGATACGGCGGGATGGCTTTGCGCCAAGGATTTTATTTTCTCTTGCCGTATTTTGAAAGAGAATTGGTCAAATGTCAATCTAGTCAGGTCGAAGACCTCTTCTTCTTGTTCCCTGGGAAAGTCGTCACCAGAGAGGATACATCTCGTGCCACTCGAAGGAATCTCCAGGGGAGATATGTCGATGTCCTCTATTAGTTCATCCTCTTCATCCTGTCTTTGTCCTTTTCTTTCCTCCTTTTGCCAGCGCTCGGCTTCCGCCTTGTCATGTTCCTCCTTCTTCCTGTGTTCTGTCTCTGCCTCTGCTTCTCTTTCGGCTTTTCTTTTACACTCTGCCGCGGCAGCTTGGTCTGCCTTCTTTTGACGTTCGGCTTTGTCAAGTTCTTCCTTAAGTGCTTGTTCTGCCGCTGCCTGTGCTTCCTTTTCCTGTCTTTCCTTTTCCTCGGCCTGTTTCCTTTTCCGCTCCGTCTTTGCATCTCTTCTACGTTTCTCTTCCTCTTCTTTCATCTTCTTTTCCTCTTCCTTATTGGGTTGGGCCTCTGCTCCTCTTAGCTGATCCGAGGTGTCAGGCCCTGTACTGGTCCGAATTTTCTTATCTCTGGAGGAAGAAGAGCCTCCTAGTTTATGGCTCCTGTCTTCTAAATTTTGGTGATCCTCTTCTTCTCGGTCAGAGTCAATCCCCAGAGCTAGTTGCCTGTCTGCGTTGTACCAATTTCTTTTCTCATCCTCCGCCGGGCGTTCGACATGCTGATAGCTCCATTTAAACTTGGCCCTCTTACAGTGCTCAGGAACTATCTTGACCGGGTCATATGTTCGGTAATCCAGATTTTTAAAGTGATAACCTTTTATCTCTTCCCCTTGATCCCCTACTTCTCTAAAGTCCTTGACTGTATAAGCACCGATGGTGAGGGGCAGAGCGGGCCAAGGTTTCTTATTTCCTTTGGAAAGGACATTGGAGAAACCCGAGGTCATCTGGAAACATACCTCCTGCATAAGCACCTTGTTGGTAATAAACCTAGGCAGAGCATGTGGTGCTTTGAATGTGCCAAATACTCGAATGATTGTATATTCAGCGAATGGAAACCAGTGCGCCACCTGGCCTAGTGTCTCCATCGCTTGCCAAGACATGCAGGGGGTGTCTTGGCCAAATAGCTTCCGATAAAGGGCGGGAATGAATATCTGAGAGATTTGCTCAATATCTGGCTTGTACCTGGATTCCCAGAAAACCTTGGTCTGCAAATGAATTGCTCGGGTCTGTGCAGAGTCCCAGTTATGTGGCCATCCCTCGAAATGCAGCTGGGCACAGACAGCATCTAACAGATACGAAGCCATATAAAACTCTGACAGCGTTCCTTCATCTGGGGCTAAAACCGAAGCCAAATTCGTTTGCATTGAGCCCATTAATATACCAGCTCAGTTGAAACGAGTGCCATGCACCGTTACATATTCCATTATATTTGTCCATGCGCCATTGAAGGTGGTGGCGTCCGGACGTCCGTACAATCTGCAAAGCATGGCGACCACTAGTTTATACACTTTCCTCAGACTGGCCACCGGGTACTCCTGGTCTTTCTTGAATTTAAATTTGTCAGGTTCCGCCCACCATTTCCTGATTGTATCAACCACAGGTACTTCATTGGCAGAAGCCCATCTCGGGGTAAAGTTTTCCTCTGGTTGGGGCAGCGAGTAGTAGACTTAGGCTTCTGAGCCCTCCAATGTTGCGAAAGCTTTACCTTCGCTATCTCGGATTACGAACCTCTTGGGATCCGTTTTCTGAATGATCCATTCTAATATTTCTGGGCACGAGAAAATGGCTGGATGTGCCCCTGCTAGATGTAATTTGGATCTCTTGACCTTTAGGTATACTTCCCGGTCCGGGAGATCTTCTGAAAACTCATCTTCTGGTATAGCGAACTCGTGGTATACTTCATACCATCTCAGGCTGTCCCCTTTTGCGAAGGTGCAAAAGGTATCTCTGTATATTCGTGGAGGAGATGTTTGCGCGTCTGTGTCTGATTCTTCTTCCACCACCTGCTTGCCTTTCTTTCGGGACACTGGGGGTGCCATGTTGCTAGAGTCAGAGAGGACCGGTATCGCGTCTGTTCCAGATTCACCTGTTGCTTTCAGGAAAGAATCCCAGGATGAGAAGGACATGATGACAATGAGCTAAATACAGTCTATACATGCATAATTCAATTAACTGTTATCTTGGGGTCGCAGGGTCGCTGATTTAAAAGAAGAACTCATATGCGACCTCGCGACATCGCGACCTCGCGACCAGGTCGCAGGGTCGCAGGGTCGCAGGGTCGCTAACTTTTAAAACAGCAGATCGCGTGACTTTGCGACCTTGCGACTAGGTCGCTGGGTCGCAGGTCGCGCAAGGGCCTGCCGGGGTTTTCGAACGCGCGAGGCTTGGGGTTGATTTCTTTCCTAACGGGTAGCATACAAGGCTGGAAGGGGTCCAGGCTGAGGATAGGACGAAGCCATGAGGGGATGGACAAGAAAATGTGACCTTGGGGTTTAAGGTGATAACAGGAGAACAAAACAACATAAAAACTCAACAGAAAAAACCCCACAGCCTCCCCAGCAGGTATTTAAGACAATGGGGAGGCCAGATTTGGGCAATAAATGCTCATGAAGGAAACACAGAGAGGAAATAGCAACTTACCCAGAAGAAAACGCGCCAGCCGACTTGTCAGAGCAATTTCTAAATTTTCGCTGCAAGTGACAAATGCGACCTAGCGACCTACCCTTTTAAAAAAGGGTCACACGTGCGAGCACTTAATGAGGTCGCAAGTTGGTAGAGTGCGACCTTGCGACCTGGCGACCCTAAGGTCGCAAGGTCGCTGAGTCGCAAATTTCTTTAATTCCGAACCATGCGACCTTGCGACCTGGCGACCCTAAGGTCGCGGGGTCGCACAGGTCGCATGAGTCGCAACTTATTTAATTCCGAACCATGCGACCTTGCGACCTGGTGACCTTAGGGTCTCGGGGTCGCATAGGTCGCAGGGGTCGCAATTGTTCTAAAGTATGGATTCGCGACTTAGCGACTTGCCCTTCAAAACTTCACTTAGCTTTTTTCCTCTTAGTTTCAAAGGGGCTCCAAAAATTTTGAAGTGAGTGTTATTATTTCTTGTATTTTTGGAGGGTGTTGTAGGGGCTACAACATTCCGCTATCCTTTTGTTTGTTAACTCATGTCCAATCCTCTGGTCAGGTTCCAAAAGCACAACAATTTTGTCTCTTTATTAAGCGGGATTTTTGTATTTGAACAGTTTATTGATATGGTCTGATGGTCTTTTTATATTTTGGGCATATCACACTCCTCACATGATTAGCATTTTTCTCTGTTGCAGGATTTTGGGTACTTTAATTTGTATTTGGAACAATGGACGTCGGTACTCTATCTGTTGCTTTACTATTCTACATACTGCTATTTCACTTTCTTATAGATACCTTTGGCATATTTGGATGCTTTCTCAGATTTGTCAATAATCTCCATGTGGACCATTACTGGGTTTTATATCATGTCCCTGTATGTGACATGGGGTATTTTTCTATCATTGTCTAGGGTGGGACTTCCACTTTTCTAGATGGATATTTGGGTTCCAATCTTCAGATGTGAAAATGTAATGACTTCATGGACTGTTTTACTTCATATAATATATTCAAGATAGCGTTTTTCCTCTTTTAACGTTTCATTTTTTTTTAAAATTGAACCCGCCGTCGGTATACTGACGTCTTGTAAGCATCGGAATTGAAAGACAGATAGTATAGAAACATCGAAAGAGCGACGTTCAAAACGTCGGACCACATTTCATCGGAATTGTGACAGCTTACAAACTTCGGAAGAGCGACGTTCAAAACGTCGGACCACATTTCGTCGGAATTGCGACAACTTACAAACGTTAGAAGAACGACGTCAAAAACATCGGACCACATTGCATCGGAATTGCGACCATTTAAAAACGTCAGAAGAGCGATGTTCAAAACATCGGACCACATTTCTTCAGACGTGCGACAGTTTACAAACATCGGAAGCGCGACGTTTCATGAGACGTCGGAAGAGCGACGCTTGTTCGGAAGCGGTAGAAGAATTGTCGATAGTGCGTCGGAACTGCGAAAGCATGACAAACCATGTTTTTTCCACCCTCGAAATGTCGCTCTTGCAACGACTATGTGTCGGAATAACGACGAATTGGCCGTCAAAATTCACGCCAATTTTTCTAGTGTAGGAGTACAATGGTTACAATCTTTGGGGACGGTATCTTTTATTTTTCAAGAACTTTTCTTGAATTTTTTTTAGAATGAAAGGAAATTGAATTATGGGGTATTGTAGGGCATTATAGAAATATAATAAGATCCAATGTCATGAAAAATCTTCTGAATAAATAACAACGAGGCATAGTTTCAAAATTATGCTCGCTAAAATTTCCAACTTCAAAATCATCTATTTCTCCATATCTCCAAAAAGTATTGGACAATCATTCCAAGGTGTTTGAAACTTACAAATGACTCCCACCTATTTGTGATCATGATCATGATATCCACTTGATTCCAGGAATTGTTCCTCCAAACATCAAGCCTTACATATATCCTTATGTCCAAAGGAGCGAAATTGAACGTATGATTTCTTAGAGTTTGGTATAATTCAACCTAGTCAAAGTTATTTCTCTACTCCAGTAGTATTGGCGCACAAGAAGGATGGATCATGGCACATGTGTCCAGATTATAGGGAGCTTAATAAGATCACTATAAAAGATAAATTTCCCATTCCTATGATTGATGAATTATTAGATGAATTACATGGAGCAATTTATTTTAACAATTTGGATCTTCGTTCAATATATCATAAAATTATAATGAATACTAAATATATTCCGAAAACAACATTTCGAACTCATGAGGGTCATTATGAACTTTTGGTCATGCCTTTTGGCCTTATGAATGCACCTTCTACATTTCAAGGTTTGATGAATTCCACTTTTAAACCCTTTCTTAGAAAATTTGTGTTAGTATTTTTTGATGATATACTAATCTACAATAGGTCTTGGAAGGATCATTTTCAACATGTTGACAGGGTGCTCAAACTATTTGAGGAGAAAAAATTATATCCAAAAACCTCCAAATGCTTCTTTCGAGTATAGAAGGTGGAATATATAGGTCATATTGTGTCTCAGGAGGCTGTTAAGGTAAACCTTAACATAATTAAATCCATTAAGGAATGGAAATTCCACACAAACATAAATCAGTTTCAAGTATTGCTTGGGTTAACAGGGTATTTTGTTAAGAATTATGGGATAATAGCATCACCTCTAACAAAATTATTGAATAAAGATGCATTTTCATGGACTCCTGAAGCAACTAAGGTATTCTAACATCTTAAGATTAAATGTGCCAAGCACCTGTCTTAGCTACATCATACTTCACAAAAACCTTTATTGTGGAATGTGATGCCTCATGGAATGGAATTGGTGATGTTTTAATGCAAGAAGGAAGACCCATTTCGTTTGAAATTCATCCAATCAAAGGAAAGTATTTACAGAAATATATTTATGAGAAGGAAATGTTGGGAATACTACATGCACTAAGGAAATGACGACCTTACCTAATGGGAAGACACTTAAAGGTAAAAAATGATCATGATAGTCTTAAATACCTTTTGGAACAAAGAATATCTTCATAAGAGTGGAAAAAATGGGTCACAAATATGTTGGGTTATGAATTTGAAATCATCTACAAAAAGGGGAAGCTAAATATTTTTGTAGATGCTCTCTCAAGAAAGGATGATGAGGTGGAAGCATTTCTTTGTGCCATTTCTATTATCCAACTAGATTGTATAACCAAAGAAAGGGAGGAGCAGAAGAATGAAGAAGAAGTGTGGACACTCATTCAAAATTTGTAGCAAGATCCTAGTACATATGATACATTTAGTTGGAAAAATGATTCCTTATGGTACAAATATGGCTTATATGTTTTTAATAATTCAAAACTAAAATAAAATATTATTTTTAAATTTCATACTTCTCCCATAGGAGGACACTCAGGATTTTTAAAAAATTACTTCAGGGTGAAGAAATAATATTTTTTTGGGATGTCCTTAAATGTGATATTCAAAATTTTGTGGCAGAATTTTTGGTTTTCCAGCAAAATAAAGTTGAGATAATTAATACTTCGGGTCTACTACAACCTTTACTCATTCTAGGTCAAATTCGAGAGGAGGTTTCAATGGATTTTATCACAGGTTTAACTAAGTTTGAAGGAAAGAATGTCATCATGGTGGTAGTTGATAGAATTACCAACTATGCACACTTTTGTGCATTATCTCATCCATTTAAAGAAATTACATTTGTTGCTGCATTTATGGAAACAATTCAAAAGACACATGGAAAGACAAAGATTATTGTAAGCAATAGAGATCCCATTTTCATTGGAAATTTTTGGACGGAATTATTTTATTTTTTGGGTACTCAACTAGCCCATAGCTCATCTTATAATCCTCAATCCGAAGGGAAAACTGAGATAGTGAACAAATGTTTGGAAGGATATCTTCGTTTTTTTGTATCTAATAAACAAACACAACAGGTGAAGTGGTTACCTCTCACTGAATGGTGGTATAACACTTCCTTCCATACAATAGAAAAAATGACCCGATTTATGGCACTTTATGGATATCATCCACTATCCATCACATAATATTTAAGATAAAATTCTAAGGTTTAAGCAGTGGAAGATCAAATCGCACATCAATAACAAGTTCTACAACTCTTAAAGGATAATATAAATTTGGCACAAAATATAATGAAACAACAAGAAGATCAACATCGCAACGAGAGAAGTTTTGATGTAGGAGACTAGGTATCTTTACGGCTACAACCATACAAAAAAATTTCCCTCAAGAAATATAAGAAGGATAATAAAATATTGCCAAGGTACTCTAGTCCTTACAAGGTTTTTCAAAAGATTGGTACTATTCATACAAATTAGAGCTTTGTGCTTCTTCTCGACTATGCCTAGTTTTCGATGTTTCATGCTTAAAGAAGGTTATAGGTGACAAAATTCTAGTTCAAACAATATTTCCAGAACTTGATGAGGAAGGAAAAATCATATTTGAATTTGAAGCAGTCACGGAAACAAGAACTGGAAAACTATGAAATTGATCAATTTCAGAGCATCTCATCAAATGAAAGAACTTACCCACTGAAGATTCCACATGGGAGGATGAGAATTTTATACAGAAGCATCCAGAGCTACTCAAGCGTTGAGGACAACAATTTGTTGAAGGAGAGGGTCCTGTTAGGTCCCTATATTACAAGTGTAGTCCATTATTGTTGTTATTTTACCCCTTTTATTGTTATTTTTGTACCCCTGTAGTCCCCATATTGTTATTATTTTTCCCAATAAAACCCCACTATTGTTATTTTTGTGCCCCTACATTATTATTGTTAGGTCGCCTAGGATTATATTGCAACCCCATGGACTCCTATATATATAAATGAGGTTTTATCATTTGAATCATCCAAAACTTGTTCATTTATGCAATGTAAAGGAGGTTTCCCCCTCAAAGTGGTTGATTTATAAGGCGTCGATCTCTCTTTTCTTCTATTTTTGGAGCTGGTTTCATAACATCATGGCTCCTCCATAATCTCATCATAAGAAATGACAAAATTATAAAATCATTTGAGCTACTACAAGAGCATCACAAGTATTGAATAATAATAAAAAATAATGCGAATAATACATCATTAGCAATAAGGCTAATTCTCCCCCTGAACCTGTGCTACTTGTTCATTGTCAAGTTTGACCACATAAAATCATTCATCAAAGCATATCCATAAATCATATAATCATGAGTATCATAACCATAACTTAATACCACATTAGAAAACTGTAGCCATCACCATCATATGAAGAAAATTATATCATAACTGCCAACAGCATGTGATAATATGTTCTTGATTCTGTCCCCTTATTTTCTCTTGACACATCAGATGCATTGTTACAAATATAAACATAAGAATTCCCAAACCAACCTTCATATATTTCAATAAATGATAAAAATATTCTTTAAAGAATGATGGACTGCAATGGACATTGTCTTCTTTTAGTATGAGTCTAAATGCTCCCTATATCTGCAACATGTCATATCTTTAAACATAGATAATTTATCATTGTTTATATGTCCCATTTCTATGACTTTTCTAGTTTCTTCGTTCATTACCTTGCATTTGGTTTATGTGAATATAATTACATTTCCTTTATCTGTCATTTGGCCTACACTTAATATGTTTTTTTTAGGCCTTGAATTAATAAGGTATCAACTACCTTTCTATTTTTGTTAATTTTGGCTCTACGTTTTCCCAAAAACTTTGTTGGAGCATCATTTGAAATAATAACCTTACCATCTTAATTTTTCTTGAGAGACTCCATCTTACTCTTATCACAAATCATGTGATGAGAAAATTCACTATCTATGTACCATTCATCCTCATTTTTAAATGCACAGAGAACAATATCACATGTTATCTCTTGTTTCTGCTTGTTAACATGAATGTTGGTGGATCCATATTTCCTTAGTCTTATGATATCATTTGTTTATCTTCCATGTTTTCTTTGGTGATTCATTGATCTGTTCCTGCATTCCATTTCTACATGCCCAAATTTGTTACAAGAAAAACATATTATGTGACTAGAAAAGGATGTAGAGGAATTATAATAAGTTTTCCTCATGTTCCTTCTATTGCAATAAAAAAATTTATGTCCTGATTTGTTGCATGAAAAAAGAAAACCTTTAAAGAAACCTGTGTACCTGGGATTTGATGATCTTTCTGTGTAATTTCTTTTTATCTGCGACCGACACAATCTTCTTCTGCAATTGTCTGCAACATGTCCATATTATGACATATAAAGCACTCAACATTATTTATCAAAGGAGATAATTGATTTATACCTCTATAGTTAGGTGTGGATAATTTCCTTTGAGGATTCATGATCATCAGTTGACCTTTTGTCTCTTTAAACATTTTAGGTTTTGCACTGATATCCTTCGAATCTTTAGCACTGCCTTCTAAACTAGATTCTCATTTAACAATTTCGTGAAAAACAAGACCGAATTTAGTAGGAGACCTTTGAATAGTAAGAATATTATCCATAATCTTAGTACTATCCTGAAACCTCAAGTGTTTATCCTTTTCTTCTAATTTACCTTTTAAAATTCTTGCCTCAACCTCCAATATTGGGCACTGCTTCTTCATACCTTCTTCTACCCTTCCTAATTCTTTTGCTTGCTCATTCAATTTTAGAATCTCTTGTTTCATCCAATTTTCTTGTTCTTCAAATGTTTTTAGAATCTATTCATTCTTATTATTTGATTTTTCCAGATCTGATTTGAGAGAGATGATTTCTACATCAAGTCCTTCACTATGATTGTGATTGGTTACTTTATCCTGCAGATTTTGACATTGGTCTATATGTTCTTTTTCCAACTGCTCAATTGATTTTCTTTCTTGTAATTGATTATTCAATCTAGTAATCACATCTTTGTAGATACATTCTCTTTCAATAAATAGAATTTTTTGATCTTAAACTTCATTTTTTATTTTATAAATTTTTGCTTCTAGATCCATAACATTACATTCACTTTCATATTCACTATCTTCGTCATTGCATGAACAATAAAGTGGATCACGAGAACAAAAATTAATACATGTTTTATCTTCTTTGTTTTCTGTTTCACATGCTTTATGAGATGTCTTATTCCTTTGAGTAGCCTTCCTCTTTTTATTCCTTCCCATTGTGATGGATCTCATTCAAGTGATCAAGATCCTTTCGAAGAACTTGTTTCTGGTTACATTTTTCGAAAAAAATATTAACAAGTGGAGGGGGGGGTGAATCAATATTTAAAACACACAAAAACTTTTACTTTTCTTTACTGATTTCTATATGCAACTTTACTTAACATAACTAGTGTATGTACATGACTTTCATTGAGGAAACTTTTGTATGCCCAGAGAAATTATAAATCAGATAAATCTTCGATAACTTTACTCAAACCAGTGCATCCTTAACTCATCTGACATTTAGTAAGTAGTAAAAATGTGTAGTAAGAATCAAATAAACCATCACACATAAGAAACACACATGAACACCATGATCTAAGGTGGAAACCAAATGTAGGAGAAAACCACCATTGTTGGCGTCTTTGTCTTCAATATTTATTATATAGAAAAATTCTTACAACCTTGTACTGGTGCAAACTCATACCAACATGTGGACACCCACCTGCAGAAGGCTACTACCTTAACTCTTTCTCCAACTGATACTAGAAGGAAGCCTCAACTCCCTGATCTTGTTTACCAGCCACCATTGGAATGGAGCTTCGATCCCCTTCTCTTGTTTACCATCCACTACTAAAAGGGAGCTACAACCCTGTGATCTGATCACCAACTCCTACTAGCAGGAAGCTTCGACTTCCTCACTAAAGGCTCCAACCTTCATTACCACCACACACCACGTTTCATAAATTTTCACGTTATATCCACCGGTCTTAATTCAACACAGCTTGTAGGCCTCTTTTCATCCAATTTTCAGATTGGACCCACTACACTCATTTAAGCCCAAATACCAAAACTGAAATTGATTACTGTACCCAAAAAATTCATATAATTCCTAAAACAACCACTGAACCAAAAAATCACCAATAACTTGAATACTGAACCAACCGCTGAAGAAAACAGTCATGTAACCAATCACCAACTCAATTCATACATAAAAGTGAGATCATTGTGACCAGAATATCAGAATTGAACTCAGACTACTGCATCAACACACTGAATCAACTGCAAACTTGATCATTCATAAACAAATATATATATGCTACTTCACTTAAGGAAACTCACATGTATACACATTTTTATGTAGAAAAAAGTCCATACAAAACTAAATATACGAAGTTCTGAAAACTGTTAATCTAAATCAGTCATAGAATAGGGCATATACATTTTGAAATATTGTGATAGGTTATAGACCTCTGAACCCTCATACAATTAGCAACATCAAGTATATTTTCAGCTAATCAACATGCAACCAATTTCAACTTCATCATTCAAGCATATCTACTTCAAATATTGTCACTAAACCCAGATCAACATGAAGACGTCATTGACAGACAACAGAAACACAACAAAAATGATGAGACATTTTCTTTAGCATTCTTCTCCAAAACCCTGGCTTACAGACGCGCCTTCCGTAAGGCATATCCGCATATGTACACGCTTATCTAAAAATAAAATTACGTATAGATCTCAATATTGTTATTGAATATATATGCAACTTGGACAAACCAAACCCGCGTGTATATGTGCCTTCCTCGTGTTCGACCCATGTATAGATATATAAATAATTCAAGACTCCACAATACTTCAAAACTTTAAACTTACTTATATCATACCCTTCACTACAACAAACATGCGCTAGATCACAGATCTAAAAATCTCATAAACATATCATAAAAATGCATAGTCATTTCAGGTATAGAGATCCTGATCCATCATTGTATTTATGGGTGGATCATTATTTCAAATATATTAATCAAATAGCCCATACCATGAAAATATACTTCAGATTGAAGTATTCATTCATTAACATCAAACATGCAACACTTTGATCTTCACCTCCTTATATAGTTTGGGCCTTAGCAAATACGATGAGCCAAAACCACACTAGTGCCGATGGTATTCTTGGACGGGATCAAATAGCCATTACTGTGCTCAATATTTGGGATAATACCATGGTAAAGTCCCTTGGTATTTTTAAAATTAGTGCGCCAATCACATACACAATTTTTCTCCTTTGTACCCACATGTGTACGTGACTTTTCTTCACCAAACCTAGGTATACACTACTTCTGTTTTTATACGTGACTTGGCTTCATTGAAACTACATATAGACTTGTGTATACATTGCTTCCCTTCATCAAACATGCGTATATAAAAAAATTGAACCTTTGTACACACCAGCATATATGTGGCTTCCCTTCATCAAACCTACGTATACTTCTTGAAACTTTACCTTCATCATTTCTTTGTCACTGACTGGTATTCCTTTCTCTATCACATCTGAACTAGCCTATAGATAAGTCAAGTTGACATCTTCAACAATTAGGTTTCTATGAAAAGGTAACTCATCGAGTAGGTCACCATCAAGGACAACACATTAAATCATAATGCCAACATAGAAATCAAAATTTACACTCAAATCAATGCATCTAGTTAAAGTAAGAAAATATTATTAGAAATCAACATCTACATTGAAATCAATGATTTTAGTGCAAGAAATCAAATATTATTAGGAAACACCATCTACACTTACATCAATGCATTTAGTGTAAGAAATTAAATAGGATTCAAAATAATCTACACTGAAATCAATGCATCTAGTGCAAGAAATCTAATTATAATTATAAATGACCATCTTCATTGAAATGAATGCATATAGTGCAAGCAATCAAATAGGATTAGAAATTTCCATCTACACTAAAATCAATGCAATTAGCATAAGAAATCAAATGGGATTAGAAATCAATGCATCTCATGCAAGCACTCAAATATCAGTAGAAATCAATATCTACACTAAAATGAATGCATCTAGTGGAAACAATTAAATAGGATTAGAAATCAGCATCTTCACTGAAATCAATGCATCTAGTGCAATGAATCAAATAGGATTATAAATCACCATATACACTAAAATAAATGCATTTAGTGAAAGAAATTAGATAGGATTAGAAATTACCATCTACACTGAAATAAATGCATTTAGTGCAAGAAATATTAGTGAAAGAATAATTTCTTTGATAATATTTAACAAGTAAATAAAATGTATGGTGATGTGGTGTTTTAGTAAGACACATACATTGGCAACAAGAAAAATAGAATAATCGATGGTGCAATGAACGTTGTTTAGAGCGGATTGATTTCAGTGATGATGTTATCGAGTGTCAAAGTAAATATGCCATGGATAGAGAGTTTCTCAAAGAAAAGACTGTAGATGATATTTTTTCCACATCCTCTTGAAAACTTGATTCAACGATGTTTGAGAAGTATTGTTGTGGTTGTAGCATTTGCATTATGTAGTCAACTTTACAATCATGTGTTTCTAATGTGCATTCCATACTACATGATAGAAATATGTTGTACTTTCCTCGCATAATGTGTAGTTTGTTGAATTTGGAATCATAGTGTCTGAACATTTACTACATATTTGTTGATAGGGTGGTGAAAAGACATTTTTTTGTTTGAGCATTCCTTGCACCCATTCGAAAAAAAATTCAAATTATTAATTTGTGATATATTTTAGTTAGAAATTAAAAATGTTTTGAATAGAAGATCATAGATGCATTAAATGGAAAAAAAAAGGAAAAATATTGGTAAGTACCTTTGTTGTTAATTTGATGAAAGATAACAAGTGTTCTTTCGCAAAATGATCATTGAGAACATCAATGAAAGTATCTGTTGCAGATAGTAGCATTTGGAATCCCTTTGTACCATACCTAACAATGCTTTTGAATAGATAGAGTGGCATGTTTTTGGATGCTAGATGATTCTTTATTGGCAGGAAATATTCTTGTAATGTTCGATGAGTTGCAGCTGCTTTGCATTGCAAAATATTATGACTATGATGATTATTTAATATGGAAAGTTTTAAAGCACATTGTTTCCCTATGTGACTTGCTAGGAAAAGGAAAATCATAGTGATTGTAGCTGATCAATTTTCAATAGAAAATAAAGAATGGTTTACTAGAACATCAAACTTACAATTGTTGTATGACTGGTAGTTTCACCATCTTTGATATGGAGTTCAAATTTCCTATTGTTTTAGTGACATGCTATAATCACAACTACAATAGAACAAAATTGACATGCTTTAATTGAAAGAACAAGGTGTTGTAATGTTTTGTCTAGGGCTAATATGAACTTTTTCAAGAATTGAGGTATTTTTTGAACTCAAGTTTTTCATGAAACAATATGCAGGATTTTGAATATCCTCTTTCATAAATCTGCTTGTTTCTTCCTGCAAATTCTTTGAGACTCTGAAGAGAAATAATTTATGACATTTCTAATAAGGAAGAATCACCTTTAGACCACAAGGTAAATCTTAAAACAATCCATTCCTATAGAGGCCTTGCAATGTAGGTTTCCAATACAAGAATAAGATTTATTAGAATAAAATATTCTAAAATGATATGGCATAGGAAATATAAAAAAATGGATCACATTCATCAAAAATTTTCCCTAGATTGTCTCTACAGGCCCAAGAGATGGAAATGAATTCTCCATTGTAAGCTTATAAGCTACAAAGGCCTTGTAATATCAGTTCCCAATACAAGAATAATATTTCTCAAAGAAGAAAAGATTCTAAAACAACATGGAAAGTAATATAAAGAAATGGACCACCTTCATAAAAATATTGTAAAAATTGCATGATCCCCCTAGACTTAGTCTACTATAGCAAGAGATGAAGAAGAATTTTCCTCTATAACTTTACTTGACACATGATATTGATGAATGCAACTTTATTTGTCGTGTGAACCCCATTGGAAAAAAAAATACATTATCATGCATGATAATACGAAAGCAATAAAAACATGTAAAAGAACAAACAATTTAAATATTTATCAAGATTTATACACATTCCAACATGCACACGTTGCATAACAAATCCCTTCTTTGTATTGGATGTTGTATCTTCAAGCACTCACAGCTAAACGAAAAACCTTGACTTGAAGATAACAACTACGATACACCACATGGATCTCTACATATCTACTCTTCCACTAAATAAATACTCTTGGTTCTTATCTTCGCTATTTAAGTGTAAACGTATTTTATGGTATTTAATGTTTGAGTTTTAAAGTGTTTGTTCAATTTCCACATTATTTTTAAACGTTACAATAAAATATGATTATTTTCAATAAGAATAATGAAACGGAAAAGTATAAAAATAAACAATAGCTAAAATTACTGTTATATATATGCTTGCTTGCTAGCTAGTTCGAGGATTTTCTTAGCTCTAGCTGAACCAATTCTTATTCAAATTTATATGTGGCACAAATGGATAAATATATATAGTCAAAGGAAATAAAAGAAGACTCAAAATGTTCATTAGTGGGACAATGAAAGAAAAGAGAACTCAAAATGGTATTCTAGTGGTGAAAAATGATGGCAATAATGAGGCACCAATGGATACAACAATACTGTATGATGAGTAGTGTAAAAAAAAGATGTGTATGATGGATAACATACTATTATGGGAAGTCAAAGATATGTATGTGTCTCTATTTGTTATATCCATGAGACTCACACTAAATAATTACAACCAGAAAATGAATACAAAAACCCTCTCATATGACTCATATTTGACAAAAAAAATCTCCACAGACTGACTTAAATTACATGGATGAAACTGATCCTTCATAGCTAATGAGCCACGTAAAGCCACAACTTTGCCGACAACATAATTTATAGCCATAATTTGAAAAGAAGGGAAACTTTATTTAAGTCTTTAAAACCCATCTCAGTACTCATGTTACCTAATCATCATTCAAACATCTAGAAACAATATGTTAAAATACAAGTGCATTCTCTAACTCCCATGTTTCATCATAATAAAGAATGAAATTTAGGAGCTAAATATTGAAAATATTCGATGATTGGATGAATAAACAATATTTACAGGAGTACATACACAACATAAACTTACAGATAATGTATTTGTCCAACAAACATTATGACAAATGCGGGTTGTTCAAAGATAGTACAAATGTGATCACTATTGATCTTGTGAAATTGGTTGCATTTGATCCTAGTGTTTGAAAAACCCTTAAAATTTTCCATGTAGCTAAATGCCATAGACAAATTGTATAACTCAGGCCTCATATTATAATTTTAAATATGCTAAAATTTATGAGATGAAAAAATTTATAAGGATCCTTTCAAATAAAATTTTCAATACTAGAAATGAGAAATGGAGTTCAGGCACACATCATACTAGTCTGTACATAGTGTAAATATATTTAGGTGGATATTCTTGGAAATAATGAGAGGGGGTGAATCATTATTTGTTATAAATTAGTATATTTTTAAATGTACAAAGAATTAATTGTTATTAGCAACAAATAAACATAAAATTCATCAACACCATTCAACAATGCATAACAATAGAGACAGTAATAGACACAAATATTTTTAGGTGGAAACCCCTCTGAGACAAAAAAACACCAATTGATTCTTAATATTTTGGTTCAAAAATATCTACATGAATTTTTCAACTACAAATGAAGAAGGATCTAACTTGTAGGACACTCCTATGTGTTGTTTACCAGCTGCAATTAGAAGGACACTCCAATGCCCTAGTTTTTAGCATCCAACTTGACAAATGTTCCAACACTATTTTTACCAGCTTCTACTAGACAAAACCTCCAATGCCCTATGAAGGATATAGATTTCCATAGCACCACGATATCTCCTTGGAGTGTTCTTAGGTTCCAAATTGAAGGCGACTCCACTCTCTTTCCTTTCACCACCCTGCACCCTGATCAGTCGGCGGTCCACATTTCACAATTTTCATATTACATCCACCCATCTTAAAATACAAGGAATGTAAAATGCAATAGAACTTAAATAGAAAAATTTCCAATCTTCCTATGCTTCAAAATATACCTCAAACCCTAACCATAAACATGAACAGTTCTTCCTCTTCCCAGTTTTCTCATCAAATAAAATCAACTTTTATTCATCAAGAAACACTGTAAACTCTCACATTCATCAATTATCCATTCAACTCATGAACCAAAATAATTTTCAGGACTATTCATATGAATATCATTGTCATTGTTACATTCCAGTAAATCACTATTGTTGTAGTGTATTTGGCGCATGGACAGACGAAATACATTGTGCTTAATAGGGATGTTTCTTTCCTACAAGCAAGTCAGAGGTCAAAGTGGTTTGTTAAATGTTATTGGAACAATTTCAACATGTAATAAGATACATTAAATGGAAGCATAGCATGCTACATAAACAAAGAAACAAAAACAAAACAACATGCACAAGAAACGCACTCAATAGAGAAAACACACTAATAAGTCAACAATGGATAGCTCTCTCCATTTATTAGGTGATGGTGGTAGTAGAATATAGAATGCTAAATCTGTTGTAATGGCTCCTTCGAGCTATGGAGCTCCAACATCCAAGACAAGGGGTTATCTTCCCCTCAACCTTTCAACAAGCCTCTCTTCCCTCTCAAAGGTTGGTAGATTGAAGAACACATGGTGAACTCTTCTCTCTTGGATTGAGGTGTTGGATGGCCAACAACTAAATCCTTCCAATCCTCTTGTTGCTAGATAACATAAGTTGGTTTGTTGAGGAAAAATATTTCCAGCATAACAATGTGTCACCCATTTCTCTTCCCATGGCTTGCTTTCATAGAAAATTTTCAAATTTTCCCTCCCTCTCTTGGTAAAATATGAATTTTTACACAAGAGTGGGGGTATGATTCCTTTATGTGTTGCATTAAAGGCTCAAGGTGGCTCCATGGTGACTGTACATGGCTAGCTTAAATGAGAATCATTTTCTCCAAGTTTGCCAGGTGGTCTCGGATGGTGACATTCCACATCCCTAGGTCTGAATAGCTATTCGAGGGATAATTTTTCACAATGATCACCCAAGGTTGGTTCCTCCCATGCATGGTCCAAAAATTTTCCTACTGGCCTTAGTAAAAGTTAAAAAATTTCAGCTCCTATAATGTATTCCCTTCTTGTAAATATTTATTTGTACCTTATGCTTGAAATTTTATAATCTCTTTTTCTTGTATGATTTTTTAGTGTTAACAGTTTCTCCCTAATGTATGAGGTCTAGGAAAATTTTTATAGCTGAAATACATTATAGTTTCTTTTTCTATGTAGTCCTTTCGAGAGATAGAGAGAATAAATTGGTTGAAAACTAAGGTTGGAGACCTTTTGTCGTGAGTAAAAAGAGGCACCGTGCTCTATTTGAACCCTGCAAGAGAGAGAATGAATAAAATATTTCTACGAGATGGGCATGTCCCATGCTCGTGATGATTTGAATAGTTAAGCTTATCTGACAGATACAGGTTCTGTTTATGTCACTTTTGTGGTACTGACCCGCTGATGCTTGATGACGATAGTTGTCGACGCCCTCAGGGGTGTTTTTCTTTGAAAGGAGGTTGAATGTGGTGCCCACACACATAATATTGGTATGAAATGTTTTTTTTTTCAAAATAGCTTCTCATTGTATCCATGGATCTCTGACTGTTGGGGACCCTTCCATGTAAGAATTTTTGAAAGAGATGCTTATCAACTCACAAGTTTTCGACGAATTTTGACAGAGTGCAACAGTTATGAAGTATGATACCATCTTGACATGAAAGTTTATGTTAAAGTGGAATTTCAAGAGGATCGATGACATTAATGGGCAATGATGATTCCTATAGTGTTATCTAGGGATGCCCTTATTGAGGTGGGGAGTCATCCAAGTTACTACCTCCTTGGAAAACGTGTGTTGTGGTTGACAAGAAGGAAGAACCAACCGACTGAGATGAGTACTAATGCAATGGACCAGGGTGTCTGATTTAGTAGGGTGTATATAAAAAAATTCGCTCTTTAAAAGGGTAGAAAATTCACTCTTTAAAATGGTAAATTTGAAAATGGTTCTTTACAGTTTTATGGGTAGTAAGTCCTCTCCCATGAATTTTATTGGATTTTGACAGCTGCAGTAACGAGAAGAATGTCGGTGCTAACCCTATGATTTCGTATTTCTTTTTTCTATATATAATAAGTGTAGGTATTATTGAATTATGAAAAAATGTGAATACTTGATCCATGGAGTCATCCAAGGGACAAAAACATTTGTAAGAGATTGAATCACCTGCTTCTTGCAATCATATATTATCAGAAAATGAAACAAACAAAGATGAGGCCAAATGCCAGTGCACATCATTAGAGAGTATTGAAGATGGTTTCAAGGAATTTGTGGCTTTGTTGGACATAATTCAATATATGAAAGTTTTTCCCATGAACTTCGGCATATCTGATAAAACATCCATAAGGGAGTACTTAGATGTCAAAGTTATCAAGACGAAATTTCCATGGATACCCTCTTTCATATGGGAAGAATTTTGTGTATCTGTGGTTAAAAAACATGACTATAGGAACGAGTATATGTCATCCTTTAAGGAAGGAACCCATCGGTTCTCGAAAAAAGGGGAAATGAATCAATTAATGTGCGGACCATTTTAAAAATATTTTCTTTAGATACATATAATAGCTGGCTCACTCAGGAAAAACAATTTCTGATCTCTCTAGGGTTATAATAAATCCTCTGTAGATTTTAAATCGAAGTGTGGGTAGCTTAGGCTAGGAATTTGAGGTTCAACTATCATTGTCAAATGAAAATTTAGGGATCATATATGTTTTGCATATTTTTTATATATTTTGGATTAATGTGTATCCATTGAGTCCGACATTATGATCGATTTTACATTGAATAGATAATAATTTGTGTTGACCGATGCATTTAATCAATGTTATTTTCAAAAACACTTGCTTTTATCCAAAGTTTAATATCCGATGTTGTTAATTTTAGTTTCATATTCGATGTATGTTCTATACTTCCAACAGTTTACTTCAATCGTTCTCATTAGTCTAGTTCAATTTTAGATATGCAATCACATAACCATTGAAAGTAATATTGATAGAACATAAAATATATCTACAAAATACAGGCCAAGACAAGAGACACAAATATTCTTGAATTCTTCTTATTCAAGAGAGAGAGAAAATAAATTTTATAGTAATCAACAGGATGCCCTAGCCAGCAAAGTCTTCATTGGTCAAACCAACAATTCAGACTCCAAACAATCTCAGACAAACTTGGTCAAACTCATCCGTTCATCAAAGTCAAACACAACCCAAAACAATCCACAAATCTGGGCAAGGTAGTGGTCAAAGTATGCGGTCAAAACAACAGTCAAAGATGTGGTCAGCTGCAGTCAAAGTCAACGTTTGACCTCAGTTTTTGTGCCTCTAGTTGTGGCCTCTCCAAATTGGATTTTGGACCTCAAAAACGCAATAAAAATATGAGTTTTGACTTAAAGTCAACGATGGTTAAGGTTGTCCAAAAAATTCCTAAATGAGTCCGAAAATGGAAAGTTCCTATTTCACACATGTGGAGGAGAGAGAATCCTCTAAGTCTATACGAACCAATGAGATGAGAGAGAGAGATGTGTGAGATTGTTAAGTCCCTATATTAATAGTGTAGCCCCTTATTATGTTAGTGTAGCCCCCCTTATTGTTATTATTGTACCCCTGTAACCCCCATATTGTTATTATTGTGCCCTTACATTATTATTGTTAGGTCGGCTAGGATTACATTTTGGCCCCACTAGGATTATATTGTGGCCCCATGGACTCCTATATATAGAAGGAGGTTTTGTTCATTTGTATCATCCAAGAATTGTTCATTTATGTAATGTATTGGAGGTTGCCCCCTCGAAGTGGCTTATTTCTAAGGCGTTCACATCTCTTTTCTTCTATTTTTGGAGCTGGTTACACAACATTTGGTATCAGAGCTTTGGGATTCTAGGGTTTCGCTGCTCCAAACAGGTCATCGTGGCATTTGCGCTATAAATTTTTTTTTACGAAGGTTCAGAGTCTGAAATTCATATGGTGCGAAGCTGAAATCCTGAGGAAATTCGTCAAAAAATTTCAGATCTTGATTCGCAATATTTTTGGAGATATGATCTGTGGAAGGTAGTGCTTTTTCAGGCTCCTGAATTGCATCTCAAAGAGGTGATCGTGGGAAAACTTCAATAACTCTCTCTCTGGGCATTGGATTGAAGTGCCGTAAAAAGTGGTCGCAAGTACACAAACTGAAGTTTCTGGGCTATCAATTTCAGAGACAAAGGACAAAACGGTGACACGTGGCAAGTCGTACAAGTTCGCTCTACTAAACCAGTCCAGAATTAGGTCATTGTGGGAGATTGCACACAACTTTGTCTTGGAGAATCCAAATCAGGTCAGACCTGTGACATTCAAAGAGAATTTAAGGGCTACTTCGGTGCTGAATTTCGGATATTGAAGATCTGCCGTCTGAGAGATAATACAATTTCAATATCGAGCTCTGAAAACGAGTAAAAGGTGTGTATTTTTTTTCCGAATTGCATAAGTCTTGTTTGAATAATCAAATTGAATTGATTGCAAGGGCCTATTGTAGAATAGGTATCCATATTGGATTCTAAAATGGCACCTAAAAAGAATTCAACACCCATTAAGCCTTCAGAAGGCTCTACCATGACTCATGAAGATGAAGAATTGCAACATGATCTATCAAAATTACAAGAGCAAGTGCAACAAATTTCACTCTCGCAAAGAGCAACAAAAATGAAATGGAAGTTTTGAAGAAAGGCGTGGAAGTGAAGATGGACGGTTTGAAGAAAGGCATGGAAGCTAAGATGGATGGCGTGGAAGTGAAGATGGACGGTTTGAAGAAAGGCATGGAAGCTAAGATGGATGACATGGAAGTGGGCATCGAAGCTAAGATGGATGACATGAAAGACAACATGGAAAACAACATGAAAAACATGAAGAATGATCTAAAAGCAGACATCGAAGATTTGACCAAGTTGGTCGGAATGATGAAATGAGCATGATGTTTCTCCTTTTTATATCCATGACTGTGGGTGTGTGACACAACTTTTGGAGCTTGTGGGCCTACATTACAATTTAGGCTGACCTTGACAAATTGCACATGTGTGGAAAAATAAATTCAAAATACAACTTTTGCTCATGCAAGAAATATTATCTTTAGATCCATCTTGCACCTCTATGAAATAGGAATCCAACAAAAATATCATATCCATCATATGAGTAATGTAGCATGGAGTTTAGCGCAAGTTTCCAAATTTAACACTCACTCTAAACTAAGGATAACTCCACCTAACCATCTATGTCAACCTGTGCAATCCTGTCATCTAATATCATCATTTACTATCATATATCATCATGCAATAGGTATTTTTGAGTGAGTCAGATACCTTACCACTCTCCACTGATCCGAAGTTAGTTTACAGGTAAAAACCTCAACTAGACTTGATCCCAGATCAGGATGTTGGACACATCCCATCATAGAAATAGAGATTATGGAAATACATGATGCATCCATCGGTAATGCTATGGCCTCTATCCTCATTTCCCAACTCATTGGCCATATGAGAGGTACTTCTCATGAGTCCCAAACTAAATGTGTAGAATGCATGTGGGGAATAGATCAAAAAGAGTGTGAACCAACTCAATATCATAATGTTGGGGAAATATAAAACGAAAAAGGTAAGGTGAATCTAACCATGTGGTTTCTTATAGCTCCAAATAGTTATCCCGAAGCTCCCTTGAGCTCCCAGAGCTCATAGTCCAACTCATGTGGGACCCTCACAACAGGGTTTTTCCACGCATACCAAGCTTCTCATGGAAGGTTAAGAATTTGACCTTCCCCAGGGGCTTCGTGACAATATATATGACCTGCTCATTAGTCCCAATGTGATGGATCCTTATGGTTCCTCACCATACCATGTCTCAGAAAAAGTGGTACCTCATATCAATATGCTTGGATCAGTCTTGGAACATAAGATTCTCTGAAAGACGAAGCCCACTTTGGTTGTCGCAAAGGATCACAGTGGTATCCACCACATGCCCAAGCAACTCATTGAAGATATTTCTCAACCAAACACCTTCAAAAAAGTCCATAATTTTTATAATGTATTTGACCTCAGCAGTGCTTAGAGCAACGAATTTATTATTCCTTCTCATCCAAGAGATCAAAGAAAAACCTAGGGTGAAGAAACATCCACGTGTGCTTTTACGATCCACCACATTGTCAGCCCAATCGACATCGGTATATCCATGGAGCCTCATACTCTCATCAGTGTATCTCAGCCCATGGTTGATTATGCCCCAGAGATATCTCAAGAGATTCTTGGCACCAATCCAATGAATGTGATGACACTCGACCATGTATTGACTCAATGTGTACACTAAAAAACATATGTCTAGATGTGAGTTCACTAAGAACATCAAGGCCCCCACGTGTTGACGATACTCGGTGGGATTTCCCAATTCATTCCTGGTAGCACTTCCACACAACTTCATAAATTTGAGTTCCATCTGTGTAGCCAGTCCACCATCCCAAATCTCTCCAGCAACTTCACAACATATTTTCCTTGAGAAAGGAAAATCTCACCTAGATTTTTCTGGAACTCCAAGCCTAGGAAATAGTGCATTAGTCCTAGGTCCTTCATCTCGAACTCAAAATATTTCTCCCTTTTACATTGATGAATGAGAGGGTCACACCTGTCACTAAGAGATGGTCCACATAGAGAACTAGAATGAGAGGTTGTCATTATCAACTTTAAAATAAAGTTTTGGATCAAAATCACTTCGAGCAATGCCCAACTTTACCATGTAGCTACCTATCTTCTCATACTAAGCCCTAGGGGCTTGATTCAACCCATAGAGCACTTTATTCAGCCTGCATACATATGTGTCTCTATCTCAAAGTTCGAACCCCAGAGGTTGTTCAACATAGACCTCTTCCTTGATTGATCCATGTAAGAAGGAAATATTCACATCCATCTTATGTAGACTCCATCCTTGTGATGCAAAAAGGGAAATGATCGATCAGATGGTGGTGTAGTGGGCACGAGGTGCAAATATTTCATCACAATCTATTCCTTTTTTCTACGAGAAGCCTCAGGGAACAAATCTTGCCTTGAACTTTTGAGCACTTCCATCAGCTCCATGCTTGATCTTGTAGAGCCATTTTGAGGTGACAATAGGTTTTTCCTTATATTTAGGGACCACATCCCAGACATCATTCTTCATGATTGACTCATATTCCTCATGCATAGCATCCTTCCAAACTTGATGCTTCAAGGCTTCTTCAAATGTTCTAGGCTCATATTGTACAATAGTGCTCATGGCTGCTAGGTACCTTTCTACCTATTTGACTTCTTACTTTCATGGAATGTTCCTCTTGGAGAAATATGTCTCTGGGCATCTTTGAGAGTGTCTCTAAGACATGAGGGCCTCATTTTATTTGAAGAAGGTTGATCTATAGGATTCATCAGACCTTCAACTTCGGGTATCGGTTCTTCCTACCTTCCAGCTTCTTCTTATTATTTGTCTTCCTTTGGGACAAGAAGATATCTAACCTTCCCGAGGGAAACATCTTTGTTGAAGGTGACATCATGACATATCTCCACTTCTCTTTGACCAGGCACATAGATTCGATATGCCTTCAAGGTTTCAATTTACCCCATAGACATTCCCTTCTTTCGAAAAGCTTCCAACTTGATTCTCTTTTCTTTCGGCACATGAAAATATATGGGACTTCCAAAAACTCTAAAATGAGAGACATCAAGCTTCTTACCAGAGAACACTTCTTCATGATTTTCAGAGTCCAATTCATAATGTAGGCATCAATTTTGAACATATACAGTGGTATGTGTAGCTCCTCCCCATAGGAACTTCGGAAGACCTTCGTCATAAAGCATGGAACAAGCAACTTCGAAAATGGTTCTGTTCAGCAACATCATTTTAGTCAGGAGTGTACATAGTATTGGTATCCCTCTTAATTCCAAATTACCTGCAATAGTCATTGAATTCATTTGACTCATATTCGGTTCCATTATCGGTCCTCAAATTTTTTTATCTTCTTCCCAATTTGATTTTCAACCAAGGCATTGAAGGTGTGGAACCACTTGAATACTTCTTCCTTCTTATTCAGAAATTATATCCAGGTTTTGCAGGAGAATTCATCTATAAAAGTGATATAATATAAACATTCTCCCAAGGATGTTATGGGCAACATACCAGATATATCACAATGAATCAATTGTGAAATATCATATGTATTTGCACACTTGAGGGAATGGTCCCCTTATATGCTTTCCTTTAGCACAACCTTGACATACACCGTCATGATCATCTTCGAAATCGGGCATATCTGTCACCACCTTCCTTTATTTGGGAAGGTCTTTATAATGAAGGTATCAAAAGCGACAGTTCCATAGCTTGGATTGAAGAGTTGTGTTGCATGTCATGGCTCCCAACAGACTTCCTCCAACCTGATAGAGTGTATCAAACCTGAAACCAAGAGTGAACGATTCTTTGAAGTTCCTCTTCCAAATGCATATCTTTCCATTGATTAATTCCACCTTGAATCCTATGTCTTCCATGTTAGACATAGACACTAGATTCTTCTTCAAGTTAGGTACATACAACACATCTTTCAGATAGAGGACTTGAACTTGATTTAGATGAAGGGTCACAGTCGTTGTCCCTTTCACAGGAGAGGTGGAATTGTCTCAAAGGATAATCTCATAATTAGTATCATTTTCAATAAAATTATAGAGGGTCTTCTTATATCCAGTGAAGTGCCTTGAGGCACCACTATCAATAAACAAGTTATCCAGGGTGTTGGGAAGAAATGCAGTAGAGAGGGAATATATAAGAATATATTAATTTCTCTTATTATCAACAACATTGGATTCATCATACTTGGAGTTCCTTTAACTCTTGAAATATTGACCATTTCCATTTCTATTTCGATCAAAGGGAGCCTTCCTCTTTCATTTGTACTTTTTCTTCCTTTGATCAGTCCCCCTAAAGTTTTTGTTGTTGTTGTAGTCATTATCTTGGGAAAATTCCCTTTTATTGGGGCACTCTCTTGCATAGTGATTTTTTTTCTATATAATTATATCATCTTCCATTCCTTCCTTTGGGACCCTCTCTTCCATTATTTTGATTTCTTAGACCAACATTGTTCCTCTTCTTTGGATGAGCGGTGAATGCAGTACGACCACTTCCATTCCCATTTGAGGGATGGTCTCTCTCCATCATTCGTGTCTCCTCTTCAGTGCATCTCGTCAACACTTCATCAAAATCGGGAATTATATTATTATTGAGGATAGTAGTATTAAATACATACCATGGTTAGGGAATTCCTCGAATAGAAATGAGAATGAGCTCTCGGTCAGCTACAACCTCTCCAATAACTAAGAGATCTTGATTTCGACGATCCTCATGAAGTAGGATTGGATGTACTCTCCCTTGTCCATCATGATGTTCTTCATATTGTTATTCAAAAAGAGAAATTGATTAGCATTGCTATAAGCCCTAAACATGCTAACCAACTTATCATACATCTTTGTAAATGTGCCCAGCTCAAAGATATGAGCAACTAAGTTCTTATGAGTACAATCCCTAATGAACTTATTTTCCTTTTTTTCCCTTTTATTGTACTTTACTTTAGTGGCATTCGGTGAATTTTATGGAGGCTCAGTGATCTTTCCCTACACATAATCCATAACAACGTAATCGTCCAATGTCAGATCCAAGGACATTTTCCAAGCACGATAATCAGACTTATCAGTCAACTTGTTATCAAATTTGAAGAATGAGGAAGCCATTTTCCCCAGCCCTTGTCTATTCAAATTCGGTGATTTCTCTTATCACTCTTACTTGGGATTTGTCTTCACCTTAGCTTTGATACCATGTAAATTTTAGTTAACCATGGTATGTTCTATGCTTAGAGTGGTTTACTTCAATATTTCTTGTTATCCCTATTTAATTTCAAATATGAAATCACATAACCATTGAAAGTAAATGGTGATATAACATAAAATAAATCGATAAAAAACAAGAGACACAAATATTCTTCAATTCTTCTTATACAGCAGAGAGAGAGAGAAACTATATTTTATAGTAGTTAACAGGATACCCTAGCTAGTAAAGTCTTTGTTGGTCAAACCAAAAATTCAGCATCCAAACAAGCTTGGTCAAACTTGGTTTAACTCGACCATCCATCAAATTAAAACAAAACCCAAAAAATTCCACAAATATGGTCGACACAGTGGTCAAAGTTTGAGATCAAAGCAACAATCAAAGTTGCGGTCAGCTACAATCAAAGTCAATGTTTGACCTCAGTTTTTGTGCCTCCAACTATGACCTCTCCAAATCATATTTCTAACCTCAAAAATGCAGTGAAAAGATGAGTTTTGATCCAAAGTTAATGGTGGTCAACATTTTTCAGAAAATCCCTAAACTAGTCTGAAAATTGTAGCTTCCTGTTTCACATGTGTGGAGGAGGGAGAATCCTCTAAGGTTGTATGAACCAATCATATGAGAGAGAGATTTGTGACATGAATGAATGATTAAATGAGAAAGAGATGTGCGACACAACTTTTGGGGCTTATGAACCTACATTACAATTTAGGTCGACCTTGAAAAATTGCACATGTGTGGAAAAATAAATGCAAAATACAAGTTATGCTCATCCAAACAAGATGATCTTTAGATCAATATTGCACCTCTTCAAAAGAGGAATCCAAAAAAAAAATATCATCTCCATCATATGAACATCGAGACATGGATTTTGACCCTAGTTTCCAAATTTAACAGATGTCTTATTAGCCGGTTCTATAATTTGCAATCTGCAAATAGGTTCTATCCAAAGTATGGATTCTCTTTGAAATTTGGATTTTTAAATATTATCCAAATTTTGGATCTCTCATGATGGAGCCCATGTGGTGGGAATGGTATATCCTTCTTTATCCAAAGCTTGGCTTCCCTTTCCCATTTATCTTTGTAAATTTATACAACGTCTAGTAACTTTATCCAAAGTTTGATTCTCATGCAACATAATTTTGATGCTCATGCCACCTGCCATCACTTCTGGCCACTTTCCATATGGATAGAAACTCCAAACCACTTTCCACTATTTCATTTTAGGTCCAGCACATCTATTCATCACATAGTTACCTCATTTTGTTGCCAACATTCCACCGCCAACAAAGATGTTATTTTGTATTGTTCTTCCAACCACAAAAAAACATCCTGAGACCAAGAAATTATCCTAAGCTTCCAAAATCATCATGAATAAGAAAGTATCCTGAGAAAAATACAATTTGTATTGTGCCTGCCACAGGAACTCATCATGAGCAACTTATGCTGTAGAAAATACATGCAATAACCATCCTACATCATGTAGAAAAGACATGCAACAATGATGAAGAATAGTTGCAAGCGAGGTAAGTTTAGTGGTTAATGCTCATAAATCATTCAAGCCCATGTATGTTACAATGTTATGTTTTTCTGTTTATTTGAATGCTTTTCTATTTTTCTATTAACTGTATTAGAGTATCAAAAAGCTTGTAACTTTTAACATTTCATTGAAAGTGTGTGCGCCATTTCACTAAAATATTTCCATTTCAGTTAAATATGAGATTTTGGCCAATTGGGAACCAATTATCAACAATAGGACAAGTAGATAAACAACACCATTTTTATTTTTAAAATAAAATGAAAATTATTGTATTTAAGTTCTAACATCCCAACTTGAAATCATTTATATTAACATCCCAACTTGAAAGTATTTATATTAATTAAATAAGTATGCGTATAATAGTTCACTGACCTACAAGTACTGTAGTCCCAACATCCCACTGAAGGATGCGAGAGCCTGACTTGTTACTTGCAACTTCAATGCCACTCTCTTTTCTAAAGAAAAAAATCGAGGGAATGTTTTGGAACTCCCTTTTCCCTGAACCATTCATTAGTAGAAGGAGGTAGGGTGCCCAAGCTAGCAAGTACTTATTTTATAATCATATCAAGTATTAATTCATCAAAGCAGGGCGTGCAAGGAAGTCATCAGTCGATGTATCCATCCATATAGGTTTAGGATTGCCTATCCCCTCTATACATAAGGAGGGTGAAGGCCCCTATATGTATCTAGTATATAGTAGAGCTTCGATCTAGAGGAGAGCACCGAGTAGAGGTTCCATTCATCAATCTAGTTAGAGAGTGAAATTTGTAAAGAAAAATGCTCAATGATAACCCTAAATGATGGCGACATGGAAGAATGATCATGAATGAGATCATGACAAAAAACCCATATAAAAGGTTTCTTATTGATTAGAACTGGATCATGGACCTAAGTGGTAGCTCAAAATTCAAAGTGTTCATAAGTGTACCAAACTTGAGCAATCGGATAGATCTCATCTTCTTCATTCTGACGCCATGAATAGTTCAAAGAATCGACATTGTATGAAGAATTTATCGCAGTTTGAAAAGTCCAATAAACTTCAAATTTTGGACTTTGACCATGTTTGACTTGGTATTTTGGGAAATTAAAAAAAAAATATTCTAGGGAATATTCCTAGAATATTCCTCAAAATTTTTGTCACTGATCTGAAAATGGGTTGGATAACTTGTTATGCTTTTCAAGAACCTCCCACTCAATTAAACAAATAAAAGATCTAGCTTATACTTGACATTTGCAAGATTTTGTACTTGAAATAGATGTATGATTTTTAATTTTATAATTGTTTCAATTCCATTTGTTTTTTCTGAAATTAAACATGTGTAACAACAATATAATGCATAAAATAAACATCCCCACATAACAACAAAATTAATCTAGGAGATCACCCGAATATCGTGGGCTATGTCTCCTTGAGCTCTTGTCATTTTCACTTGGCTCTTTGGGATTATCGAAAATTTAATTTAAAAATTTCCACAATTAATTCCAATGGTTACTGAACTGAACCAAAGGGCTTAGAATACCTTATGTATCCTTGTCATGGATGTCATTACTATGCAAACATATCTAGGCTTCCTTAGACTTGAATCCTTCTGTCGGTGCTCTGAGCTACATTGAGCTTCTCCATGGAACTAAATCCTTCATAATTATTTTATTGTCCCTAAAACATCACCTAATATCTATATCACACATCAAACACCAAAATTAGACTGGTATTTTTCTCAAAATGAGCAATGCACCTCCAAAATTTGCCTTCCTCCACGGCTTTCCCTAGGCTGCCCAAAAATTCCATGTAGGTTATCGACCTTCAAAAGTGTTCACATGGATCTAAAAATCCCTTCATTGGATTTATAATGCCAAAAATAGTCATAATAGACTATTGTTTCACTAAAATTTTCCTCTGGCTACTTCGATTTCACCTCCAACACCTATCGGCACCCAGTGGCACTAAGGTCACTGAAAACTTCTCTGATGGGTTATCAACCTATATAATTCCTCAAAATATTCTACAAAGTACTCCATTGGATTCATAAGTATCAAAATAGTCATAAATTACTATTGGTTTGCTGCACATGGTCTCCAGCTGCCCTAGCTAGGCCCTGAATTACTGCTGGCAAAAGCTAGCACTAGTGGCCCTTGGAAATTCACTAAAGAATATAGGCCTTCAAAATTCCTCTACATGCTCTGAGAACCAAACCATTATTTCTAGAACATCTAAAACATCCAAATTTGACTTTTGGATTTCTGAATAAGGTCTCTAGCTCCCCTGGCTAAGCCTCAAACTGCTGCTGGCCCATGGTGGCCCTAGTGGCCCCTAGAAATTCTCTAATGAAAAAACCTGCTCAAAAGGCCTCTGATGGCTCTAAAAACCTCACCAATGAGTTTGGAATGTTTGATATATTCGAAATTTACTATTGTCACTCCAAAATTGGTCAAATCTAGCTCAAGATAGAGCCTGAACTGTTTTTCCCCAATGACACCCAAAAAAGCTCCACTAATTATAGAGAACTAGAGTTAGCACTAGTTAAATTCGGAAAAATCCGTAATCTGAGTGGGTGCCAAAATTTTTGCCACTTATGACTTTGACATTTAATGGTCAGTTTAAAACTTGGACCCATGTCTGAACTCTCTGCGGTCAAGTGGGCGGTTAACGTAACTCATTGCAATAAAACTACATTGTTAAACACATAAACTTCAGCGTTTAAATGCATCTGATAGGTTTTATAACAGCGAGTGTAACCATTTTTCTAGTTGTTAAAATATTTGGCCTACAGTCTTCGCAATAAGGCCACATGGTGGGGGTTGGACCCCCAAACCCCCATACCAAAAACCGTAACACTTGATATTAAACCATCCGCCAAAATATGTTAAGAACTAATGGTTAGCATAGATGGTAAGACTTGGGCCTGGCGTGCATGAGGTCATTGGTTCGATCCTCTAGCCCTCCAAAAAATTTATAGATCATTCCTGGGCCATGTGTCACCCTCCTATTGGCCCAAATTAAAACACGTACACCCAATTACGAACAACAATGCGCCACTTTTCCAACATTGATTAGTAAAATTGGAATATTCTAAGGAATATTTTAAGGAATATTCCCTAGAATATTCTTTTTTTTAATTTCCCAAAATTCCAAGTCAAACTTTTTTAAAGTCCAAAATTTGCAATTTACTAGACTTTTCAAACTGCGATAACTTCTTCATACAGTGTCAGTTTTTCAAACAGTCCATGGTGTTGGAATCTGGAAGACGAGATCTATCCAGTTGCTCAAGTTTGGTGCACTTCTAAACTCTTTGAATTTTGAGCTATCACTTAGGTCCATGATCCAGTTTTGATCACTTACTAGCCAATAAACCCCACGCTAACTCTAATAGCTCCTGATCATTCATAATTGTTACATTTCCTAAGAAAATATAAATAACTGAATTGGGCTCTTGGTAGAGATAATTTTTTTTATCATTTCCATATTCTTCCTATAAAATAAGAGGCTCTATTATATACAAGGCTAGAAGTCTTTCTTGGAATTCGCTAAGTATAGGACGATCAAGCTCATAAAAGGTATTAAGCTAACCACTAAATCATCTTCCAGAGCAGCCCACACTTAACCTGTAATAAAATCCAATATGTCCTTGTGTCTCAAGCTGGTGGGAAGATCTTTGAAATGCAATTGGGGCATCCCATGAATGCAAGTGATCTTTTTTTCCATGAATCTATATGTTAAATGCTTAACATAATTTTTAGAAAGCAATAACATAAGAAAGAAATTTATCTTTTCCATGACTAATGCATAGAGAATTTGTAAGAAATCAGTACAATGAAAAAAATACTAGGAGATGAAGTTTATATAACTTTTCTAGGGAGATTTTTCTGAACCACAATATGGGTGAAAAAATACAAAAGCCGCAAGCACTGTGAGTCTAGAAGGGTACTATCAGAATCCCCATCTTCCTCACAATTTTCTATGGAAGCAAGACAATCTCATTTGATATAATACATATAACTAGAGGAATGTATGGTTGTGAATGTTTCAACTTGTCAAAATTCAGAGGGGCAATATCTGCGAAGGACCAACATACCTCGGCTAGTTTCAAGGTTTGGCCATGATCAGGAGGTAGGTCATTAGGAAGAGTTACAAATTTGAAGTCGGGAAGATAGTTGTTGGATTTCATGTCTTGGGAAATATGAATGGATAGAAACATTAAATTAAATGGGAAAAAGATATATTTTTTGAAAGATTATGATGAAATTGTTCAACTTTGTATCAGGTGCTCTCGAGGCAGTACCACGCCAAGCCAACTGGGCAAGACACCATTGCCAGAAATGGTAGAACTCCTAATGGGAGCATGCCTTGAACGGATATTGGAAATATTTTGGAGGATTTTAAAACCGATATTCTAGGCACCCTCAAAATGCAGTTGGACGTCTTACAAGGCAAGCAGAAGTAAGCTAAAGTACAGCAAAATTTAACCATCTTCTACCCACGTTGCTAGAAGAAGCATAGTTAGCAGTAGTGTCTTTTGGACATGATCCAGACATGCACTATATGCACTAAGGATCATGCCACTGAATAGTGCCCATCACTTCCATGATTAAAAGCAGTTTTTAAAGTAGCGGAAGAAGGAGAAGAACCAGTGTATTTAATCAACCAACATTGGTAGTGGCAAAACCGACCAACAGGTATGCCACAAGACCCATCTCCATTATTTTATTCTTTACCATTTAATCAACAACATAATTCCGAAACAACATAGTAAGGTTAATCTCCTTTCTCTACCTGGAAGTCACAACCGTTTCCTATGTTTCCCTAGCCGAACCAACCCATTCCAGGTGCTGGATGGTCGAACTTTCATTTTTTTGCTCCTTTTTGGAAAAAGAAAGTTAATAATCTATACACTTCCCAGTGCCCTGCTTCCAATTCAAAAAATCCAAACCAATCTTCAAATTGGCAACGACCTCTGGGGATAACCAATTCACCTATGGGGATGGGTCCTCAACCTACATTTCTATCTCCATATCAATTGGAGCAGAACCCTGAGCCTCCTATGTGTCCTCAATTACCATCTCAACCAAACCCAAATCCCAATAACAGACCAGTTTAGCTAGGGCAGATCGTTGAAAATTCAAACCTTAAGATAGAACAAGTAGAATGTAACAAACTTAGGCTGAGGTTCGGATGTCTTAATACCCGTAAGGAAAGTAAAAATTAGCAACAAAATGAGTCAAAAACACATGTTGTAACCAAACCTTCAGTTTTGACTAACACATAAATAAATCAGGGAGAAGACACAGTCGAACAACAAGATTATGAAAAACTTATAACCACTTCTCCTCTTTTCCCTAAAGATTAGCGATAGCTAAGCCAATTGTTTGTTCAAACTTTGATCCTTTATGGGAACTCAAAATTTATGTATTAAAATTCTTCTCCTCTAGCCTATTCAATATATTCCTATTTATGCTAAGACGATTAAAGAGCTATGTGTGAAAAAGCCTGTGAGGAAACCAAAAACTTCACTAAATATCCATGTTATAGGGACCTTATCTGATATGCTTTTAGGCAGGGAAACACTATTCAAATATGAAGATCTAAGTAATCCCATAGTTATAGTTCAAATACATGGTTGCACTTTTTTGAATACACTAGTCGACTTGGGCGTAGCCTTAACATTTTAGCCGTTGAAACTTGTGGGGCACTTGGTATCACAACTTTAGAAATGACCACTACTTTACTAGAACTTGTTGATTGGTTAGTCGTTAAACTAGAGGGAACCTTACATGACATTCTTGTTTTTTTTGAGTCATGGGAATACCTAGTGGGTTTTCTAGTTATCAACCCTAAAATCCGATTAGAAAAACATCCTTTAATTTTGGGTCGACCTTGGTTATCAACAGCTAATGCTTATATAGACTATCATGCGGTTAGCATGACTATTGCAAAAGGAAAAAAATGTAAAAAATCTTGTTTTATATCATCTTTCTCAGCCATGTGTGCCCATTTTTAAAACTCATATACATCTGCCTACATAACTAGAAACAAATATCTGTTCACCTTGTACAGTAGGGGAAGCACTTGAGTTCAAGGGTCAGACTGAAGAATATGTAATTAATAGTTTTATTAATCAGTCAATTACTCTGAATAGTATAAAATGTCAAATGTTGAAAACAATTCTTGACGATGAAGCCCAAGAAGACTCTTTGAAAGATGGCGATGATCAACTTATACCAAAAATTGTTGTTCATAATAGTAGGCCTATTGAAATTGAATCAGGCAAGACTTTGAACATTAATTTCAATTTGTAAAGCAACCAGTAGCAAAATCTTATTCAAATTATGCGAAAATATGACGGGGCATTTTCATGGGAATATCCAGACATGAAGGGCATAGACCCTTAACTGTTTACACACCACATCTACACTGAAAGGGATGATCGTCCTATCCAGAAACCTTAATGCATATTAAACCCACACCTCAGGGATATCGTAAAGGAATACTTGCAAAAGTCATTAGACGTGAATTTTATTTATCCTATTTTAGATAGCTGGTGGGTATACATATTTGTGGTTGTTCCCAAAAGGAATTGAAAATGGAAGATTTGTTTGGACTATAGGGAACTAAACAAGGCCATGCAGAAATACCACTTCCCTCTTCCATTTATTGATCACGTTCTTTATATGCTGACATGAAAACAACTGTTTTCTTTTCTAGATGGCTTCAATGGGTATAACCGGATCCAAATTTCCCCTAAAGATCAAGACAAGACCACATTCACTTGCCCCTAGGGAACGCTTTCCTACAGAGTGTTACCTTTTGGTTTATGCAATGCCCCAACTACATTTCAGAGGGCCATACTCATTATTTTTGATGATTTGTTAAATGAGGGACTAAAATTTTATATGGATGATTCCACCCCGTACGGGGATGACATCCAACAAATGCTACAGAACTTAGAGAAAATTTTGGAACGAGGCATTACTACCAAGCTATGCTTGAGTCACAATGAATGTCACATGATGATGACAAAAGGCGTGATTCTAGGACATTATATTTCTGTGGATGCAATATAGGTAGACCTAGGGAAAATAGAGGTAATTCTTGTGCTACCTACACCCTGTACTCAAACTAAGGTACGTAGCTTCCTTGGATATACATGATACTATTGCTGATTTATAGAGAATTTTTCACGAATAGATGTGCCTTTGTATGTTTTAACAGGAAATGTTGAATTTATAAGGTCTGACAAATGTTACATTGCTTTTACAGATTTTAAGAATTTAGTCTCGATTGCACCAATATTACGAGGCCCCAATTGGGAATTTCCTTTCCATATCTCCTCATATGCATCAGACACAACAGTAGGAACTGTTCTTGGGAAAGAGGAGGACAAAAAACCCTATTCTATCTATTATATCATGAAAAATCTCACTTCTGATGGACTCAATTTTACTGTAATAGAAAAAGAGTTTTTAGTTGTTGTTTATGCCATAAAAAAGTTTAAACATTATATAATAGGCTATCAAATATTTCTATATACTAATCATTCCACCCTTAGATACTTAGCTATTAAGAAAATTACTAAGGGGAGGGTGAATCATTAGTTGTTGCTTTTGCAGGAGTTTGATATTACGATTAAATACTGTCCAAGGAAATAAAACCCTGTTTCAGATTTCTTGTCTCGGGTACCAAAGATGAACGATCTGCTAGCAATAGATGATCAATTTCCAAGCGAACATTTGTTCATTGTAGCAATTAAGTTACCATGGTATGTAGACGTGGAAAACTGTCTAGTAGTAGGAAAGCTACCAAGGCACTTGATAGCTAAAAAAAGGAAGTTGATTGTGCAACACAGTTCCCAATTTTATTGGATTGGTGGATACCTTTTTCACAGGGGGTTTGATATGAAAATATGAAGATGCATCCATGAAGATGAAGTTTACAACATTCTGAAGGCTTTCCATGATGAACCTTGTGGCAGAAATTTTGAAGATCACAAGATCGGGCATAAAATATTACAAATGGGCTATTACTGGCCCACTACCTTTAAAGACGCCAAGAATTATATCCAGATCTATGATAACTCCCAAAGGATGGGTCGTCTTGGCCAATCCAATGAGATGCCACTACAACCACAATTAGTAATAGCCTTTCGAACGGTGGGTGTTGGATTTTGTTGGCCCATTCCATCTGCCATCAAACCAAAAATCCTACATACTAGTTGCTACAGATTATGTAACAAAGTGGGTAGAAACAATAGCCTTGCCAAGTGCTATGAAAGAAACTGTAACTAATTTTATTTTTGAGCTATTTGTGCAATATAGTTTACCCAGGGAAGTGATAACATATGGAGGGCCACATTTTGTAGGACATAATATTACAGCCACTCTACGAAACCATCATGTTACACATACAATCACTTCTCTGTATCACTTGTAGGTGAATAGGCAAGTTGAAAGCACCAATAAATTCTTGGAGGCGGTTTTGACCAAACCAATTTCAACACATCCATGTGACTAGGATGCTAAACTACCAAATGCCTTGTGGGAATATCGTATAACCAGGAAAATTACTACTAGTTATTCCCTATACCAACTTGTGTTTTGAAAATAACCTATTTTTCCTATTGAATTCGAAAGAAAGGATCTCAGAATAGTTGAAGAAGTGGGACTGGATCTAACAGAGGCCCAAACTAGACGAATTTAGCAATTAATTGAATTGGATGAAGCACAATTAATTTCCCTACAACGTACAACAACTTTTAAAAAAAAACAGGCTTAGTGGCATGATAATCTAAATAAAAAGAAGATGTTTCAAAAAGGAGACAAGGCAGTCCTCTACAATTCCAGATTTCAAGACTTTCCGAATAAATTGCAGACAAGATGGCTTGGCCTGTATGAGATTCAAGAACACCATAGAAATGAAACTATAACTTTGATTACCATTGATGGATCTAGTTGTCCTTTTCTGGTGAATGGACACCGGGTACGTATTTATTGCAAGCCACTCACCAAAGAGTCTTTTTCCCAATAGGTAAGCAATGATCCCACTGTGAGAATTTTAGCTGCAGGGAGTGATGACCCGACAACTTTACTTTCATGAAAATTGTTTCTTTCCAGCTGTAAATAATGTATATATTTCCTCTGCAAACATACCTTATTAATTTTCCTCTTTCTATTTTTATTTTTATGATTGAGTTAGAGTAAGAACTGTTGTATAAATCAGTGGATTTTTTAGAAACAAGTATTCTTTTAAAACAACTGATGTTCTATTTTTCAGACAATCGATGTTCGTTCTCGAAAGAATAGTTGTTGTTCCTTTTTACCAACTTTCACAAATAGTCGTTGTTCTATAAAATGCATAGTTTTTTTTAGTTAACTGAATATTTTTTGTTCAGTTAAATAAATAATTGATATTCGGTCAATCGCACAATTTTCGTTCTGTTTTCAATCGAACAACCATGTTTTTATCTCGCATTGTTTCCTGTTTTGCTATACAAATCATATTTTTGGTTGGAAATTCGCATCGAATTGTTAAAAAAAACATTTACATTAACAAAATTATGACTTTTAACCTTTGATGATTATCTTTATTTTGAAATTTACATGGTTCATCTATTAAATGACTTGTTGAATGTCTCTTATTTAGATGTATCATAAAATGATTCACTATCTATTTTAACACCATGTTACGTTTTATTTCACAGTTTCAATTGATAATTCCCTTTGGTATGATGAAATAGGGACAAAGGAATAACGTTTATTGGCATTCTTTTACTGCTCACACCATCCCTAACTCTTGAGTTAATGAGGCTCCCTCAACTTATAATAAAAATTTGAAAATATAATTAATAAAATCTTTATCAAAGGGGATAGGACGTCTCATTACAATCCAGCCTAGCATGATCATAAGGAATTAACAACTGACATTACCATTATGGCTACCACACCAGGGTAATGGAATTTATGATATTTCAAATGTTGAAAGGACAAGAGGTCTCATCACGAGCCAGCCTGATCATTTTTTTATGCCCTAGTGAATGGCATTGTGATTATTGAGTCACCACGCCATCACAGTGATCTCTTTGTAGAAATGTACACTCCATCAAAGTGCCAAGTGGAGGATTTTGGATCATTTTTTGGGTTAAAAGGAAACCATGTTGAGGCTATAGATGCTTGCTGGTAGTAGTGGCTCTGCCTGTGGTATTGAAGCTCTATTTTACATTTCCAATTATTCCATATGCTAATATTCCCTATTTAGTCATTTCCAAGGATGAGTTTACCATTGAACAGTGTTTATATTTTTATTAAACGATATGCATGGTAAACTATACATTAATGTGAATTATATCAACAATGTCGGATCAATTGACACCATCAGTCATTATTATTATCACGTTGTCAAATTTCATCATACTTCTTCACCAAAGGTAAATCATTTCTCATAATAATCATTTACATGATTTATCTTTATTTTTTTCTAGATCTTTTTTTATACCAATGTTGTGATTTTTCACTTCCACCTCTCAGAGTACTCTGACCATTTCCTACTGTATTTATACTGCTCTTACCATATTTATTTAACTTTTCTCTTTCTTCGTGCTCTAAGGACATAGACGCCCCTTTCTAATTGGGTGGATAAGGCATGTATTATGGGAAATCATGTGAAATAATTACCAAACTCCACCATAACTTGATGATGTGACAAATAGTATTATTGCACATTTCTCGATTCAAAACTTTGCATGAGGTTTATTTATGCTATTCTAAATTGTGAAAAAAACGTGAACTCAAAGAATTGCATGCAAAACTATAAATTGGTTACAGAAGCACAACAACCATGGGATGCAACTGTGCTCACAACGAGCTTACATTACTACAATTAACAGAGCAATCTCACGCAATTCTTGAGTGCGTCGGTTGGATACAGTACCTGGTCAAGTTATAAGGATTCCACAGTGAAGTTGCGCTTGAATTTCTGCAAAATCTATAGAATGGGTGCATTACTGTTAAGGGAACAAGTATAATAGTTTGCGAAGAAGTTATAGCTAAAGTCTCTGGATTACCAATAGACGGTATCAAATGGACTGAAAATCATGTTCAATTGCATGAAGTAGTTGTTGTATTTAAAGAACCTGATGAAGAATTGATATGCAAGGGCAAAGGCATTCATCTTGAGTCTTTGAAGGAACCATAGAGAGAATTAACAACAATAGTTTATAAATATATCACTTGTGATGGCTGTCAGGATGTGGTAAAGTCTAGACAACTCAATTTGTTAGCAATACTTAGACAAAAAATTGTAGTTAATTTGCTGTTCTTTTTAAATTCTTTACTGCATGATCTTGCTATTCAGGTTAGGAAAGCTGAGAATCTAAATGCTACCATCAGACACCATGGCCTAATTAAGCTCATCATTCTTAAAGAACTAGCCCACCACTAATTAACCTGGGAGAACTTTGTAAACCTTGCTTTACCCTATTTGAAAGAAAACCTAGGAGATGCACAGACAGAGGAATTTGTTGGCCAAACTGTAGGGAATGTTGATGACTCATACAATGAGAAACAACATGTAGAGTTAAAAACCCCAAAGAGGAAAGGAAAAAGGAAAAACATTTGCTTCAGCCTCTGTCCCAGCCAAACAAGGATTTTTTTCAAGGTTAAGCTCACAACAAAATGTTTTGGATTTGATAGATGAAGTAGGGTTGTCTCATACACCCCTTGTAAGCCCAAAAAAAACTTTTCCACAAGATTATGAGGAGGAGGTGTTCCAAGTCTTGGAAAACATGGGGATACTCTTTGAAGAAGGGAGCCAATTTGAACACTCTCAAGGCTAGGACAGTGCAATTAGCTAGTATGCCTCTGACGATAGTTTTGGTCATACAAAAATATTTCTATCTCTTTGAGAAATGGAGGATTTGCAGGTACAAGGGGAACCACTTCCCTCTGTAGATGAATATCATGAGTTAGAAATTCACCAAGAAAGAGACTCTGAATTGGAAAATAAGTTGTAAGATATTGTTCCATTGGAGCATGACCCTAATAATGGCATAACTTCTCTTTCACCCAAGATAGAGATTGTTGTTTCTTCTCCAATTAAAAACCATACAATGAAGGCAAATAAAACATACAGCGAAATGATGAAAATGTTGAGTAAAAAGAATAGGAAAATGAAGAAGATGATTAAATAATTAATAAAATGGTTGAAGGAAGCAAACAAGGCCCGAAATATAAAAGTGGAACTCACAACCACTGGAACCCAGAGTGAATGCTTCCTTCAGACCACTGGAATTCAAACTAAGAAATTCTCTACCAAATATATTATGACCCAAACTAAGGTATTTTCAAGATTCATACATATTTTTCTGTGGGTTTCATGGATGCTGCAATTCAAATAGGTTTTATAGAAGGTGCTCACATAAATGGATGTATTTCTCAAGAAACGGTCGATTTTGTAGCAATAATTTTTCAAACTGACTCAATGATAAACTATGATAATGTTTCTCAAGTTTTAAAAACACCTTGTTATGTTCCTCTGGTAAGGGAAGCTACCATCCGAAAATTACCAAGAGAATTGACATAAACCCAACATGTTTTTGCTTAGTACCAAAAAGAGGTAGTACCCTTGCAAGAACATCAGGAATTGTTGAAAAAATTTGATGAATTGACTGCAACAAAGGATGAGAAATTTTCCATTCTTAGAAGTGAGCAAGAAAAGGTAAATAAAGTACAATATCAACTCCAGAAAGTCATGGAGAAAATTGAAATTATTTGTTCTATATATTCCGATGTTTTTTCTTGTAGATCACTAGTCACCAATTATTCTTAATTTCTACTTGAGAGATATTTGCTACTAAATATTAAATCCATCCACAATGGTGAGCGAACTAAGTTCAAATATACTCTACATTTTATTAAATACTACTAGGAATAGAATGATCAGGTAAATAATTTACTCTTTGAGTTATATTTGCATAACTTTTTATTGGAAGACAAGAGAGATGCTAATCCTAGTCCCTTCATTGGGGATGTCCAATTTCAATCATTTCTTTATTTTTCTTGTAACCAAGTTAGGGGCGCCAAGTGATACAATAATTTCCAGAGAAGGGAACATGATGGATATTTGTGGGTTAGAGGAGAACCTACCAAGCCTTTACATATTTTTATTCAGCATAAAAGGTTTATGGAACAACAAGGGGTTGTGACCAAATTAGGTCCTCTCCATAAATATATTGTAAAGTTAGGGGTAGAATATTTTCAGGATATCATGGGAGAAGCTCTGTTAGCATAAAAAAAAGATGGAAAGCTTCTACCCACAGTGTTAAAAACCGAGAGCCTTTTGGTTATAGGAATTTCAAAGCTACTGCTACTCATTTAGATCTGTAGAACAATATCATTTTATGCATGGGCCCTACCTTGATAGGTTGCTGCTACAGGTGTCCCATCATTTGGTATCCTTCTGATGGATATGAGGTTGATTATGAATTTCCAAAATGCCACAAGTGTTGTGCTTTTGCAATGCTCAAGAAAAATAATGGTTTTAGGTTGTACCAGGAAGAGACTTATCCTACTTACTATGTGACAGATTTACAGCTTAATTATCTTGTCGCATGAGTACATGCAAAAAGGTAATAAAGGGGGTATGTTGAGTCCCTAAAAAGGTATGTTTTTACCCTTATATTAGTTTGATAGATCATTTAATTTTATGGATTTGTCTTCATTTTTGGAAATAATTTGGAAGAAAAGATTGTAAAAGTTGAGTAAAACAATTATTAACAAATTGCATAATTTTAGCAAAAAAAACTGACTTTTTCTTGCCTTTATGTGCAGAAAATCAGAATTGGACAATTGATGTTCAATCGATGAAACAAAAACGCCAAATAAAGACACAATATTGCTTCTTGATTGCGTAGGCTAGCGAAATATAGGGAGGATCATGCTAATTTTATAATATAAATTCAATTGTTAGTTGCGAAATTCTAAGGATCTCCTAATCCTTAGGATTTTCTTTCATCCTTTAGTTTTTCTATTAGGCTATATAATGTTGATGGGTGAAAAGAGACGACAACTTCAACTTCAAGTTTTAATTTTCACCCTCTTTATTATTATCTTTGTATTAAGAATAAAGCATACACACTACGGTGATGTTGTACCTTTATTACTCTGATTAATTAGAAACAAAGAGTTTTCCTTTTAATTGTGTTCTGAGCTTTTTCAATAGTAACTTCTGCAGGCTTTGGGCCCAGTTGCTGGGAGATTTATTGCTTCTTTGTGCCATAATTATTTCCTTCTTTTCTATAATTATTGATTACTTCTCTTTCATAGAATTAAGTTAATTTGATCGATATGTGATGTTAGAATTATTCTTTATGATTTACCTTGATTTTTTAATAGATCTTTAGACGCTATTACTTTTACATTCGAATATTGTTCCTTGATGATTTGTTTAGATTAAACCATGTGTTACACTTAATTGTTGTTCGTTATGATTGATGTTAGATATTGAGTGATTGATTACTATCATTTCTAACTAATTCCTAAATAATTGATTTTTATTCGTTTGTTGTAATCTCTCTTTGAATTAGTTACTGCACATTTCAGATAGTAATATTTTAAGTGTGATTTCCATTAATGCATATGTTTGAGTTCATTTTCCTTAAAAGTTAGTTATGATTGGATTTAAATTTATGGTTTGAATATGCTTTAATATTTGTGCTAGGAATTTTTTTAGATGATTGAACTTTGAGAATTAGAGATTGATTATTGCAACTATTGAGTAAAGTTTAGAATTGTTTAGTTCCAAAACAACCTCCAATTTCACTGCACAGACAGTGCCAACACTCTTGAAATAAATAGAGGCATCCTAGGTTAATAATTAATGTAGGTATTAATATTGATTTATGTAGTCATCTTAGTGCACCAAAAGCTTCCTTTTCATGTCAATTATGTTGATCAAATATCAGGGCCTAGTGTCAAGAAATGGAGAACAAGTAACAAAGCAACTTATAAAATGAGGATTGTAACTTTAAAATGAGAATTATAGCAAAAAAAAACCCACAAAAAAAATGATAAATAGCCAAAAAATGAGAAGTGTGTATGGTGGACTGACATTTTTAGGGTAATTTTTGAACATGTAAAAAAAATGACAGTAAAATCCAATTTATTTTGCAAAAAAAACACCTTGAAATAAAAAAGTGTTGATGTTGGCATCAATGTTTTTTTTTTCTCGTTAAAATTTCAACATTTTTTAGCAATGCCATTAATAATGAAATACCACAACCCCAAAAATAATTAAAATTCCAATGGTTATCAACAATACATTTAATATAAGTTATCATGACTCCAAAAAACCTAGAATTTCCAACAATTTTAAACCATGGAGTTAAATATAACATAACACGACTCCAAAAAACCTTAAACTTTCAACATTTTTCAACCGTAGAAATAAAAAAAAACACAATGACTATCAGAAACATTATATTTTCAGCATATTTCACAGTCAAATATCATGACTAAATTAAACCTTAAAAATAAATACCTAAATCAAAAATTGATTATACCAAATGCTAAAAATATAGTTCTATTAAAATCTTAGCCTATGACAACTTGACACATTCTAGTGAGAACTTAAAAATATATCATCAAATCGATAGATAATGGGGTGTGCTTTACCCCTTGCAATTGAAACTTAAAAATCAACTATCATGTTCAAATTGGCAACAAGAAGGGATTCTAATTTAATTTTCCCTTAATTAAATTAGAAGGAAATTGTAATTCAACATCATATGACAACTTGTAAGAGTTAGCTAATATAGGAAGACTTAGTTATATAATTCAATTCTATTTGGGGGTAAAACTGGAGGCATGTAGAGTTCACTCTATGTTTTAGGGGGTCTAGTTGTAGTTTTTTTTTAGCTGTAATAGTTTAACTTAATTATTTGAGTTAAAATAAGTTTAACTAGTTCTAACAAATAGATGAGTTGGTGATAGGTCCAATAAATTAAATATGATTTAATTACATGTAGTGATGAACCATATAACTGATAATTCACTATAAATAGGTGTTGCATGTTATTTGTAAGGAAGGCTGAATTGAGATTGGATTTAAAGGGAAGAGAACTATCACTTGTATAATGAGAAAATTGTACAAGTCATGCATGAGGACAACAAGATGCCTTAGATGAATTGTGAAATTAATTGTAATGAATTTAATCATTAATATGGGCTCAATTCCTCCAAGAATGCATAAGAAAGGCTCAGAAACCCCAAGACACGAAATTGGTTAAGTATCAGACCATTTTTGTTCGGATCAGTGTGAGACAGTTAGAGATAGTGCAAAGATTTCTCAGGAAGGGAAATAGTGTTGTATTGTTTCATGTTCTTGAATTAATGAAATATACGTATAGAGGGGATTTTAGCTAAGTCTTTCTCCATATACATATTTTCATTGTGCAATTGAAATTCTTTCTTTTCTTATTCATGTGATTGTGCGATCGTATTTCGTTTCCACATATTTGTATAAATAGATTCAGTATTTGTTTTTATCATATTATAAGATTAGTTGAATTTATGTGGATTTTCTACATGGTATAAGAGCAGGAATCAATATAGAAGAGAAGAACGAGATTTTGTTTTGAATAGGTGAATCAAATTTGCAGATTTATTCTTCAGGACCAAGAACAAATCAGGTTGTCTTTCTCTTGATTGAGACTCGAATATGCCCTTGAGGGTAATTTGAATTAAATTTCATGGAAAGATAGGATGGATTCAGTGTTCAAGGAAAAAAAACTGAAGGAATTTATAGACAGTGATATTCCCTAACCGACAGCAACAGATGCTCGACTTCTTGATGCATGGAATAATAATCTAGAAAAGGCGAGAAGGATTTTATTAGAATGAGTTTTAGATAATATTTTCTCAAACCTCCATGGAAAGGAAACTCCATATGATATGTGGAAGGAATTAATAGACCTATTTCATAATAAAAATGACCATAGGAAGACAACAAGCTCAGAAAGATCAAGATGGAGAAGAGCAACATGATGGAGAAGATCAAGAAAGATCATGTATGTTCCCGGTTTAAAGAATAATTTGGTTTTTGGTTATATGTTGGAAGACCATGGATATGATGTGATATTTAAAAAAGGAAAGGCATTCCTTCGTTACAAAGCCACGAGGCAGGTGAGAATATTTGGGTTAGAGTAAAAAACCTCTAAAAATTGGATGTAGAAGACTTTGCTTCCTTTAGCATGAAAGGAGAGAAGCTGGTGAGCCAAGACATCAATGAGTTATGGCACAGAAGGTTGGGTCATCTACACCATGGCACTTTGAAGATCATGCAACATATTTCTATAGGAATTCCAAGGGTTGCACTTGAGCAACGAGATACATGCAAAGGGTGTGCATTAGGGAAGTATACCAAAGCCACCTTTCATGATAAGGAAAGCCAAGCAAAGACAGTCTTTGAGAGAGTTCACTTAGATGTATGTGGACCATTCTCAATAGCTTTCACAACAAATTATAGGTATTGTGTGATTTTTGTAGATGATATTTCATGCAAGTGTTGGATTTTCTTCATGCAGAAAAAATAACGGACATTATCAAAATATTTTGAGATCAAGGAACTTGTCGAGAAAGATACAGGGAAGAAGGTGAAAGCTCTAAGGAGCGACAATGGTGGAGAATATGTCTCTAATAAATTCAATAACTACTATGCTTCAGAAATAATTCGAAGGGAATTGGTATCACCTCATAAAGCATAGTAGAATGGGATTGCAAAAAGGAAAGAAATAACTAATGTGGGAACAACACGAGTGATGTTGCATGACCAGGGCCTACCATTGCATTTGTGGGAAGAAGCATGCAACACGAATATATTTGTGTAGAAAAAAATTCCTCATCAGATACTTGAGATGAGTACACTAGAGGAAGATTTTTTAGGTAAGCGACCGTATGTGTCTCATTTTAAAAATTTTGGTTCATCAATTTATTTCCATTCGACCAAAGATGCCAAGAAGAAGCTAGATCCAATAGCTTATTTGGGGATATTTTTGGGGTACAGTGATACACCTAAAAATGATTGGGTGTACTTGCCAACATACAAGAGACAATGGTCAGAAGAGATGTGAAATTTGATGAAGATAATGCCATGCAAATTTCCCTTGGGAGGGATCTTTAGTTGCATGTAGTTGAGGAGGTCTTTGCTCCAAAATAAGAACCACAAGAAGTAGTGCAGAGAGTGTAAGAACCGACTCATGCAGATACATCTTAAGATGGAAGGAAGCGCACTAGAGAGGCTGACAGGTTGATGCTTGATTATGGGAATTTTGTGGTCTAAAATGGGCCTTCTAAGAAAAATGTACAAAAAAAAAAAATTATAAGAACTAATAGGATTCAAGATGATGATGTCAACCATGGGTGATGATTCACCATTTTTTAAGTAAAATGGTAAAAAGATTAAAAGATAATAAAATAATAAAACTACTTTTGGAACTAATATTTTCAACTTATCTCCCAAATTGTTTACTCAAATTTTGAGCAGGAGTACTCATTGGATGCAAAATATAATTCCGCATCCAAGGAGTGCCCATGTTGTATACTTTCAATGGACCTTGCTACACGAGAAATCAGAAATACATGAAAAAACGTGATTGCAATCACGTTTTTTCAAGTATTTCTCATTTTTCGTGTAGCAAGGTCCATCGAAAGTATGCAACATGGGTACTCCTTGGATGAGGAATTAATTTTTTCATCCAACGAGTACTCTCGCTCAAAATTTGAGTAAAAAATTTGCTAGATAAGTTGAAAATATGAGTTGAAAAAGTAGTTTTTTCTTTTTTCCTTCTAAAATTTGATGATGTAATCAAATCTTATTTTCTTATTTCCACTATTATTTTATAAATTCCTTAGGATGCCCATTTTAAACCTCAAAATTCCCCTAATGGATGCTAGAGAGAATGCGAGAGCACCCACATCACAACACAGGAAAATAAGGTCCCTAGACTAATACACTAGATACATGTCTCTTATGAGTGAAGATATAGAGATAGAGCCATTCTCTTTTGATGAAGAAATGTAGTAAGTAATTTGGGTTGATGCTATGGTTGAGGAGTATGAATCCATTATAAGAAATAGTGTTGGGGAAGTTGTCCTAAGACCGAAGGGGAAGTCAGTTGTAGGATCCAATTGGATCTACAAGGTGAAGGAGACAAAAAATTAGAGTGTGGAGAAGCACAAGAAAATTTTTGTGGTCAGAGGGTTATCTTAGGTGGAGAGGATTGATTATGATGAGACCTTTGCACCTATCGCAAGGTACTCATTAATCAGATCCATCCTTTCACTCTTAGCAGAGATGAGATGGCATATACATCAAATGGATGTAAAGAAAACCTTCCTCAATGGGGTGATCGAGGAAGAGGTGTACATTGGGAATCCAGAAGGTTTTGAGACCTTACATAGAGATTCACATGTGTGCAGACTTAAGAGAGAATTGGATTGGCTGAATCGAACACCTCGTGATTGGTACACCAGGATTGACAGCTACATCACTCGGTTGGGATTCACCAAGAGTGAAGTAGATGTGAACCTTTACCACATTCTGGTAGAAGGTAAGTTTTTTATCATTGTAATTTATGTAGATGATTTAAGACTGATAGGTGATGAGCAGCTCATCAAGTCTTTCAAAGAGGATCTCACAAGAGAAATTGATATGAAGGACACGTTGATCTTGCACTATTTCCTGGGATTGGAAATTTGGCAAAGAGATGGGGAGCTATTTGTATCTCATGGAAAGTATGCTAACACGATTGTTAGGAAGTTACACATGGAGGGAAAAAAATCCATGGAGGCTCCTCTAGCAAGAAACTAGAGGAAGTAGGATGTTACTTCATGCGAAGTAGTAGATGCTACCATCTACATGTAACTTTTGCTTTCACTTATGTATTTTGTGAAAAAATGACTAGAAATATTCTATGTGATTAACCAATTTATTCAAGCTATGGTTTAGCCTACCAAGCTCTTTTGGAAGGTAGGAAAGCATGTGTTGAGATATCCTAGAAGAACTACAGAGTTTGGGCTATGGTACATATGGATATAGGGAGTGAAGCTTCAAGGCTTCACATATGTAGATTGGGTAGGTATTCCATCCGATAGAAAGAGCACATCAGGGGCATCTTTGGCATAGGATAACCAAAAATTTCCCAGTACAGCATGAAAGATAGATCAGTTGCACTCAGTTTATTAGAGGCAGAATACATGGTGGCTAGTTAGGAAACATGTGAGGCCATATGGATGAGAAATATACTAGTTGGTTTGTTTCATTGACAGATGGATCCGACGGTGATATAGTGCGATGACTAGAGTTGCATCAAACTCTCGGTTATTCAAGTTTTTCATGATAGGTCCAAACATATTAATATTTGGTATCACCATCTCAGATGTTATGTGTAGAGGTGGATTATGTCATTAGAGTGCATTCCCATGGAGGAGAAGGATGCAAACATCTTGATGAAGGCATTGTCAAGAAGAAAATTCAAGTTCCACGGAAGCAAGATTGGGGTAGAAGAAAATCCATTTCTTGTTGAGAGGGGGTGTTGAAATTCGTAACAAGAAGGGCTTCTAATTTTATTTCTCCTTAATTAAATTAGAAGGAAATTTTAATTCCATGCCACATGAAAGCTTGTAAGAGTTAACTGTGTCAGGAAGATTTAGTTAGCTTAGAAAATTTGATTTGGGGGTCAAAATGGAGGCATGTAGAGTTCACTCTAAGTTTTAAGGGGTCTAGTTGCAGTTTATTTTACGTTGTAATAGTTTAAATTAATTATTTGAGTAGAAATAAGTTTAACTAGTTCTAACTGATAGATGAGCTTGTGATAGGTACAGTGAATTAAATATTTTTTAATTCGCATGTAGTGATTAATCAGATAATTAGCTATAAATACATGTTGCATGTTAGTTCTAAGGAAGGCCCAATTGAGATTGGATTTAAAGGGAAGAGAATTATCAGTTGTATAATTAGAAAAGTGTATAGGTCATGCATGAGGTCGTTAGGTCGCCTTAGATGAATTGTGCAAATAATTCTTGGGAATTTCCTAATTAATAGGGGCTCAATTACTCCAAGAATGCGTAAGCAAGGCTCGGTAAGCTAGAGGTAGGAAATTGGTTATGTATCGAAGCATTATTGTTGGGATCAAAGTGAGACAGTTGGAGATAGTGCAGAGGTTTCTCAAGAAGAGAATTAACATTGTATTTTTTCATATTATTGACTTATTGAAATATTCAGATAGTGGGGTTTCCCCATATACATATTTGTGTTATGCGATTGAAATTATTTCTTTTCTTGTTCATGTGAATGTGTGATCGTATTTGGTTTTCAGAAATCTGTAGAAATATATTCATTATTTTTTTTTAGCATATTACATGATCAGTTGAATCTACGTGGATTTTCTACACATAAGATTAACACATAGTGGAGACTAACTTTATTCATTGTAACGAAAACTGGAAAATCAACTATCAAATTGACACATATTGGGGTCAGGTTGGTAGTCGAACATCGACACAACACATACAACAAAAAACAAAAAAAGTCAATAAAATTTAAAAAAAAACAAAATAAAATTAAAAAAAATAAAATCATAACCCAATAATAATAATAATAATAATAATAATAAGTAAAATAAAAATTAATAATAAAACTAAAACTTTCGAAAAAAACCATGAAAATATATATATATATATATATATATATATATAAACAAAGAAAAACCAAAAATAAAAAAATAAACATAAAAAATTTAAAGAAAGGTTAAAATTAACCCATAAAATGATGAAAATTAAAACAAAAAAATAAGAAAAATAAATGAATCTTTTTTTTATTAAAAAAAAAAGAAATTAATATATATATATATACAAAAAACTAATAAATAAAATCGACCTGCAACCCTGCCACGCGGCCCCTTGGCTCTTAGGCAGGGGTGACAAACTAATTCCGAGAATCGTCCTGTCACCCTTTTCAAAATGCCAAAGTATCGCGTCCAAGGTGTGCACCATAGCTCTTGACCCCTTAGTGATCTAAAAATTGGTTGGATAACTTTTTATGCTTTTCAAGAACCTCCCACTCAATTAAACAAATTAAGATCTAGCCTATTCTTGACTTGTGCAGAGATGAATACTTGAAACAGGTGTATGTTTTTTTTAAATGTTTAATTTCTTTAAGAACATTTTTTTTTTCTTATATTAAGCATGTGTAACAACCATAAAGTGCAGAAAATAAGCATCACCACATAACAACAAATTTAATAAAGGAGTTCATCCGAATATCGTGGGCTACGTCTCCTTGAGCCTTTGTCAACTAACTTGGCTCTTTGGGATTAGGATGGAAAACTTCTTTTAAAAGTTACAAAATCAACTCCAATGGTTATCTGAACTGAACCAATGGGTTTATAATACCATTTATATCCCTGGAATAGTTGAAATAACTCTGAAGATGAACCTCGACTCCCTTAGACTTATCTCCTTGAGTCAGTGCCCTTAAGCTTCGCTGAGCTTCTTTATGGAACTAAATCCCTCAGAAATCCTTTTCTGTCCCTGAAACCTTTTATATTATCTCAAAATCACATCATACATCCAAAATAGGATGAGCATTTTCTCAAAATGAGCTCTGGCTCCCCAATCTACGCCTTCATCAACTGATGGCCCTCGGCTGCCCAAAACTTCCCTGTGGCTCTTCGACCTTGAAAAGTATTCAAATAGCTCTGAAGATGCTTTCATTGGATTCAAAATTTCCAAAATAGTCAGAATAGACTATTCACTTGCAGAAACTGGCCTTCAGCTACTCCTGTTTCGCCTCCAACACCTAGTGGCACCCTGTTACACTAAAATTTGTCACCATGAAGTTTTAGTGTCCATATGGGTTCATAATTACTCATATATTACTCCCTTAGAAGTATACAACATCAAAGTTCCTAAAATCAAGCCCTGAAATTGAGAGAAAAGCTCATAAAAGTCTTAAAAACACTTGGATCGTACTTTCTCTTAACATTACCTGCGGCACTGCACTTGTTTTGAAGGAAAACTGTGGTACCTACTGCACGTTTTGTGTATTAAAACTGCAGATCCCTGTAAAAGGTAAAATGAAGGTGGAAAGTAACATTTAGAAGCCCAACAGTCAAATCTGGAAGCTTCTAGAAGCAATTATCCAATCGAAGGTTCGCTCCTATCATGTATGTTCATTCCTCCATTATGGGAGCCTACACCTCGGTTTACAGAGCTAAATCCCTTCAAAAAAGGATTATATCCCCTCTTATGTGGAGCTGCAACCTCTTCTCTTTTCCTATAAATTGAAGCCATAGTGCAGCCTCAAGGGGGACTTTTGGGGGACTTTTGAGAGTGAGACTTTGAGAATTTTTGAGGAGAAATGCTGTAGAAACTCCGACTCTCTTAACTGATCATTGTGTGGGAATGATTACACACCCCTGTGCATTTTAGCTGAGAGAGTGCAAAGCTTGTCAGAGTAGAGGAAACGCCTATTCTGGACCCCAGAAAGACCTATGCGACATCAAGGCGGACATGATTGTAAGGCTCTTTCATCATCAAAGATAATACAAATGAATCTCGTTTTCTCAATGAGTTCTTTAATTAAGTAGCTTGTTTATCATGTTTTATCAATGACTTATTTAATTAATTAGCTTGTTTCTTGAATTCCTTGATCATCTTGATAGATATATGATTCATGAATTAGTTCATCCTATGGAAGTGCTATTGATTTTTTCCATGTTTGTGATTGCAAATCTTTGAAGACGACTCTTTCAAGCAACTGGAAAGAAGATTATTACAAATAGCACTGGACTACAGGTAGGTCTTCAAAACCCCTGTTGTAGCTAATTCTAGATCAAATATTATCTAGAGAAAGTAGTTTTTTTTTTTTTTTCTTCCTAGCTGTTTGTAGGACACTTGCGAGGTCTGTCTTGTCTACAAGAATGACTTATCCATCCAACACACCCCCTAGCTCTAGGTTCACTGAAAATTTCTTTGAATCATTGCGGCTTTTAGAAGTCCTCAAAAGCTTCTAAAAATCCCTCCATTGGATTCAAAAGGCTAAAAATAGTCATAATAGACTATTGTTTTGCTGATAATGGATATTGGCTACTCTAGATAGGCCTCATTCTCCTGCTGGCACCTGGTGGCCCTGGTGACCCTTGGAACTTCTTTGAAGCATATCAGCCTTTAAAATTCCTCTATTATTTCTAAAATCCTCACCATTAGTTATATAATTTCTGAAACATCCAAAATCAACTATTTTTTTACTCAGAAAGGCCTTTAGTTTCCCTAGATAGGCCTGAAACTGTTGTTGGCCCCTGGTGGCCCTGATGGACGCTAGAACTTATTTGATGCAAAATATCACTCAGAAATATTCTGATTACTCTACAACCCTCACCAATGAGTTTTTAATGTCTAAAATAGTCAAAATTTACTATTCACCCTCTCAGAATGGACGAATCTAGCTCAAGATAGAGCCTAACAAACTTTTGTGTAGTTACCCCTAAATTAGCTGCACTAAATCTAGAGAAACTGCACTTAACTGGAGATAAGTTTGTAAATCTGCATGAATTTTGGCACTTTGGCTAAAAAAACACCAATTCTAACCGCAAAAATAAATTTATAGTTTGGATTGGGCACATGCAACCCATAAACCGTTGCCATGAAGACCGTTGGGCGGAACCCAATGCTGAAATCACAGTAAAGTTAAATCGATTTGGAGTCTGAATCACAATCATTCTATTAAACCACTGCATTAAATGATTTAATGCAATGTTAACAGTTTGAAATTGGTTGTTGGTTGGAGTTTAGCCCTTAGATCAATGGGCCTGGTCTTATGGGGGAGGGGTTGGCCCCTCCACTCCCCCAAATCGTAAACCACCAAACTTTAAATATAAATCGCAGTTGTAATGGTTAAGAAACTCTAATAGTAGAGGTGGTTAAGACAGCCATGTACTGTGCAGGAGGTCTCGGGGTCGACTCCGTTCAGCTCCACCAAAATTTTGATACACCAAACCTGGGCCAAATGGGGGCCTCCGGGCTTGCCACGTGGTGGCCTCTAATTAGCTCATCAAAACCCTTTGACATATAATAAACAACCAGTTGTCTTGATTTGACTGGCCCGGAAGGAATATTTTGAGGAATATTCTAAGGAATATTCCATGAATATTCCCTGGAATTTTTTTTGCTGACTGTACCCTTGACCATTAAAACTTGGTCAAATGCCAAAATTTATAGTTTACTGGAATTTTCAAATCATGATAACTTCTTCATACGGTGTTGTTTTTTCGAACCGTTTCTGGCGTCAGAATAAAAAAAGACAAGATCTATACGATCACTTACGTTTGACACACTTTTGAACACTTTGAATTTTGAGCTATCACTTAGGTCCTTGATTCAAATGTGATAACACCTCTCCATTAGGAATATTTTGGACCCCAAAACACTGATTGCCTCGTCTGTTCAGTAGATGAGAGTACAACACCCTCACTTTTCAGCCTCCATACTCTTTTCCTTGCATGGATTAGTGCCTTTGAGCCCAAACTCGAAGGTAGTCAACACTACCCCTTCTTGGATGCTCTTTTCCTCGTGTCAAGAATTGTCTTCCTTAAAAGGTAGTTGAACATCATGTCCTTGATCATCGATCCAAGGTGGCTCAAACAAACATATTTTTCCAACAGAAATGCATACATAACTAAAATTTTCATATGTAGAAATGCATATATTTCTTACTGAGTTAAGAATTCAAACCACTTCTTACCAAGCTATAGCCACTTCCATGGCTATTTTTGCTGCTGAAAATATTCTTCATGTGAAACATCTGTTCTCACATAAACGATGGAATATTTGGTTCCACTTTTTCCATTTTTTCTATCCTCTTGCTTCAAATTCTTGGGATTATTAGTTTGATGCAATGTCCAACATTTGGAAACAACATGTCCCCTCTTTTGGCAATGTGTGCAAGTATTTTTCACCTTTTGAGCAAGTTGCCTTTGCTTCAACTATTTCCTGTATGCCTTCATCCTCTTCCACCATTTTGAAACTTCATGATTACACAGACCACAATAGGAACATCAACTCTCTCTTCCATTCAATCATGCATATTTTTCATGCTTATCAGAAACATAATCAACTTGACTATGGGAAGAATTATACCTCAAATGTTTCTTTGCATGTTCATCCTTTTACCTTCTTGAGGAGATGAGCTTGTAGAGGTTTCAACTTTCCTTTGAAGACTAAAATCAATGTTCATGTCTTGATATTTGTCAGAAATCTCTTGCTCACCATGAAATACATCTGTACAAACACCTTGCTGCAACATAGGCTTCAAACAATGGAAATCAACTTGAAAACAAAGTTGACATGTTTGTGGTTTAAAACTTGTAACAAAAGTTCTTTTTAAAGTTGTCTCACATGTCTTCATGGCTTTGGATTTTTCGCCATAATATTGAACATAAGCAAGACCAAAATTCTTAGGTCATTCCTCAACCATAATAGGATCAATCATGCCTTGTGCATGTTTTCCTAAACCGTTGCCTTCATAGCCCATTTTTAACATCAACTTGGACCCTATACCTCTAGTGTTATTTTCAAATGAACCTAGACATTTTTTTGAAGAGGATATTGAAGAAAAATTTGAGTATTTTACCTCTACTTCAAGCATGTTCTTGGCTAAGGCCTCTTGGGCTTGATGGAGCTGCATTTCCATCTCATGCATTATTTGGAGAAGTCCTTCTTTTTCTTGCTTCATAACAACCCGTTTCTCATGAAGTCTAGTGATTTCTCTTTTATCTTCATACAAAATTTGCATCATATCCTTCGGGATGTAGAAGTCTCACTTCATCTCTTCATCGATTAATATTGTGAAGGAGGAGGATTTTGAAACCTCAATTTAATAAGTTTTCATATTATGAAAATGAAATAAGGAACTTCAATCAACAATTCACAAAGCTTTAAAAAACAATTGAAAAATCTTCTGAACAAAATGTTTATATAATCAAGCTCTTCTTCAAGAATCCTTTTGCAAACAAACTCTCTTGTGCTTCAAGGATTTCCTTTAGGTCCTTCGGGTAAGTAATATGCCTTCAAACTTCTTCGTTCTTGCCGTTTTCTCCACTTAGCTATCAGTAGATTTCGCTTCACCTATAGAAAACTTCAAACTTGTAAGCATCAGTCAATTTGCAAATAGTTAAATTCTTTGCACTGTTAAACACATTTCAAGTCAAACAAGAAACCTAGTGCTCTGAGACCAACCTGATCTAAAAATGGAATGGATAACTTGTTATGCTTTTCAAGAACCTCCCACTCAGTTAAACAAATTAATATCTAGCTTATTCTTAACTTGTGCGGAAATGAATACTTGAAACTGATGTATTTTATTTTTAACTGTTTAAGTTCTTTAAGAACTTTTTTTATGATATTAAGCATGTGTAACAACCATAAAGTGCAGCAAATAAGCATCAAGACATAACAACAAATTTAATAAAGGATTTCACCCGAATATCGTGGGCTACGTCTCCTTGAGCCTTTTTCAACTAACTTGGCTCTTTGGGATTAGGAAGGAAAATATATTTTACAAGTTACAAAATCAACTCCAATGGTTATATGAGCTGAACCAATGGGTTTAAAATACTATTTATATCCCTATAATGGCTGAAATCTCTCTGAAGATGAACCTTGTCTCCCTTAGACTTGTCTCCTTGAGTCGATGCCCTTAAGCTTCCCTGAGATTCTCTATGGCACTAACTCCCTCATAAATCCTTTTCTATCCCTGAAACCTTTTCTAATATCTCAAAAACACATCATGCAACCAAAATAGGTTGATCATTTGCTCAAGATGAGCTCTAGCTCCCCAATCTACGCCCCCATCCATTGATGGCACTAGGCTTCCCAAAACTTCCATATGGCTCTTTGACCATCATAAGTCTTTAAAAAACTCTGAAAATTCTTTCATTGGATTCAAAATTTCCAAAATAGTTAGAATAGACAATTCACTTGCAGAAATTGGCCTCTAGCTGCTCCGGTTTTTCCTCCAACACCTGTTGGTACCCCCTGGCTCTAGGTTCGCTGAAAAATTATCTGAAGATTTCCAGCTTTCAGAAGTCCTCAAAAGCTTCTAAAAATCCCTCCATTGGATTCAAAAGGATAAAAATAATCATAATAGACTACTTTTTTGCTAATAATTGATATTGGCTGCTCTTGATTGGCCTCATTCTCCTACTAGGACCTAGTGGCCCTAGTGACCCTTGGAAATTATATGAAGCATATTGACCTTTAGAAGTCCTCTACTAGTTCTAAAAACCTCAGCATTAGCTCCAGAATGTCTAAAACATCTAAAATTTACTATTGGATCGCTGAGAAAGGCCTCTAGCTGCCCTGGCTAGGGCTCAAACTGTTGATGGCCCCTAGTGGCCCCTAGAACTTCTCTTATGTAAAATATTGCTTAGAAGTCCTATGACAGATCTGCAACCCTCACCAATGATTCTAGAATGTCTAATATAGTCAAATTTTATTATTCACCCTCTCAGAATGGACGAATCTAGCTCAAGATAGAGCCTACACAACTTTTGTCTAGTTACCCCTAAATTAGCTCTACTAAATCTAGAGCAACTGCACTTAACTGGAGATAATTTTGGAAATCCGCATAAATTTTGGCACTCGGGCTAAAAAAAGGTTAATAATAACAGCAGCAATAAATTTATGGCTTGAGTTGGGCACATGCAACCCATAAACCATGGTCATGAAGACCATTGGGTGGAACCTAATGTTGAAACCACGGTAAAGTTAAATCAAACTGGAGTTTGAATCAAAAAAGTTATATTAAACCACTACATTAAATGGTTTAATGCCATGTGAATAGTTTGCAAGCAGTTGGTGGTTTGGGTTTGGCCCTTAGAGTAATGGGCGTGGTCTTATGGGGGAGGGGCTGGCCCCTCTATTCCCCCAAATCATAAACCACCAAACTTTAAATATAAACTGAAACTGTAATGGTTAAGAAAGTCTGGTAGCAGAGATGGTTAAGACACCCATGTGTTGTGCAGGAGGTCTCTGGGTCGACTCCATTTAGCTCCACCAAAATTTTGATACACCAAACCTGGGCCACATAGTGGCCTCGGGGCCTACCATGTGGCAGCCTCTAATTGGCTCATCAAAGCTCTTCAACGTATAATAAACTGCCACTTGTCTTGATTTGACTAGCTCGAAATGGAATATTATTTTTGCTGACTGTACCCTTAACTATTCAAACTTGGTCAAATGCCAAAATTTGCATTTTACTGGACTTTTCAAATCGCAATAACTTCTTCAAACAGTGTCGGTTTTTCGAACCATTTGCAGCGTCAGAATCAAGAAGATGAGATCTATCCGGTCACTTAGTTTTGACACACTTTTTAACATTTTGAACTTTGATCTATCAATTAGGTCCTTGATCCAAATCTAATCACTTGGCATCTGGGCGGAGTTGTAGGCCAATTCCAGGAATCACCCTCTCTCATGTTGGGGGTGAGAGGTTGATTCTTAGAATAACCCTTCATCATGTTGGGGGCGAAATGATGATTTCAGGAATCATCCTCCATCATGTCGAGGCTAGAGGGTGATTCCTAGAATCACCCTGCTTTGCCCAGAAGGTGATTCCAAAATTCACTATCTGCCATGCCAGAGCTAGAGGGTGATTCCATGAGTCATCCTCCACCATGTTGGTAGTGAGAAGGCATTGTGGGTGATTCCTGGAATCACCCTCCATGGTGTTCGGTGCTAAAGGGTGACTTATGGGAATCACCCTCTACCTTTCCACGACTAGAGGGTGATTCCCAAAATCACCCTCCAACGTGTTACTAGCGAGGGGGCACTTTGGGTGAGAATTACACTCCACTACACTCGGGGCTAGAGGTTGATTATGGGAATCACCCTTTATCGTGTCGGGGCTAGAGGGTGATTCCTAGAATCACCATCCACTGTGCTGGGGGCGAGTGGGTCATTCTCATAATCACCCTCTGCCATACCACGGAATAGAGGGTGATTCCAATAATCACCTTCCACCTTCCCGTGGCTAGAGGGTTATTCTTAGAATCACCCTCTGTTGTGCTGGTTGTGAGAGGGCACCGTGGCTATTTCTCATAATCACCTTCCACTGTGCTAGGGGATAAACGGTGATAAAATCACCCTCTGCCATGTGGGGGCTAGAGGATGATTCTTGAAATCACCCTCCATCATGTTGGGGGCGAGAGGCCACTGTGGGTGATTCCTAGAATCACCCTCCATAATGGTGGGGGTGTGAGGGTGATTATGGAAATCACACGCACCCTTGCCCATAGATGCACCCTAGCCTACAGCCCCTTGGCCACTGGGTGGGGGTGGTAGAATGATATTATTTATTAATTTTTAATGTGTTATATATATATATATATATATATATATATATATATATATATATATATATATATTTGTGTGCGTGTGTGTGTCTTTTTATAATTTCTTTTGTTTTTTTGTGTGCTTTTTATATATTTTTTTGTTTTATTTTTTATGTTTGAATTTTCATCATTTTATGAGTTATTTTTGTTTTTGTTTTTGTTTTTTAATTTTTATGTTTATTTTACTTATATATATATATATATATATATATATATATATATATATATATATATATATATTCTTTTCTTTTTAATTTCAATTGTTAAGGAACAAATATTTATAAAAAAACTGCATACTCATTAAAAAATATAAAGTTTCGAAGATATGCCCCAAAAAAAACGTTGATTTTTTTCAAAATCCGTAAGAAAATCCATAATATTTTAAAAAAATTATCCGTACTTAATATATCAAAAAAATAATGTGTGAAAAATAAACCCAAAAAAAGGGGTTAATGTTGTATCAACACTCTTCAAAATTGGCATGGAATTCAATACCATTTGAAAACAATTATCCAAAGAAAACTTAAAGTATCAAAAATATGCTCCAAAAAATATGTGTATTCTAAATCAACACTTTTCAAAATCAGATGATGTTTTAGTACCTCTAAAAAAGTGAGAACTTGGTTTAGTTCCTGTTTGATAGGTTACTCTCTTAACTTTCAACACAACATCTCCATGGATATGTAACAATGAATATATTTATTCATGGAAACTATGAATCACACTTCTCATCATTTCCTTTCATTTCCAAATAATTCTTTGTTTATTATATTGTTGATCTCATCAGCGTTTGTTTCTTTCAACAACCATTTATTTTCCTCTTTTATCTTTTCACATTTTTTTTTCCTTGCTTATTTATTCATCCTATTAATTAACTCACAAAATAAATATTTTCTCTTTCTTTATTACATATCCTACTAAACGGAACTAGTTGATTTTTTGGATTTAAATAATTTAAAATCATAATGTGTTCTCTAACATCTTGAAATTTTCTTCAACTTTTGAAGAGTTTTTGGAGCGTGTGAAGATTTCATTACTTATATAATTAGAAGGTAATCTAATTTCCAAGGAAAATTACCTAGTGATTCGATGTTTCAAGCTTTCAACATTCTTTGTAAGAGACCAATCTATGAAAGTTTCTAACCCGTCTTCCATGTTTGTCTATGCCCTGCCTACATCTCTAGGACAAGGATCATTATTTGGATTGATTACATTTAGCCACAATATAGCTTGTATGGCGCCCAATGACCTAATCTAATTGTGAATCACATTTCCATTCCTCCATACTTGGATGGATGAGTACTTATAAATTTGGATGATGTAATTCTTTTGTTTTATTTTTTATCTCCTATATGAGTAAGGATAAGAGTTTCATTTTTTTCTGAAATCTAATTATTATTTTTTTGTAATATTTAAATAGATTTGTAAGGGTTGGATGAGTTATTAGTATGTGAAACTTATCATTAAAAATTTTATAATTTCTTGAGCTACATTATTTTTTTGTTTCATTTTCCCAAATTAAGAATTACAATGACTGCATTGTGGAAACATTAAAAAAGGTAAGGACAAAACCCTCTTAGTAAATATCTACAATTGTAGGATAGGGAATAAATGGTGTACTTTTGGGTGGAAGAGGATTTGGAGTGGTAATGAATGCTCCTACAAATTAGAGTATAGAAATACATCTCCATTAGGTATAGTTACCAGAAACCAATGTTTCTATGGGTATTTTTTCCGCTTGAAATTAGGATTTCCAATACATTAGAAGTATATGTTGACATCCACTTCATTCATATTATTATTAACTAGCCCTTCACCCAATATAATAGAAAAAAAGATAGAGTTGGTAACCCTAATTTGGAATTTTTGTAACAAGGGTTTTTTCTTTCTTATTCCCCCACACTTGATTATGGAGCTAGATAGTTGTACACCAAATGCTCTGGGAAGCAATATTCCAACAAGGGTCAAGATGTATATTGTGCATTAACTCCATAAAAAACTCCATTTTACAATGATTTGGTACTTGTGCTTCAAATATTTGTTTATTTTCAAAGTTGGGTGATGTTTATCTTTATGACCAATATATATTGAGGTGCATTTCGCAAGTTTTTGTGGATGTTCAAATAGGTGTGTGCATTGATATATTTTTTGTTACAAAGGAATACATATACATGGCCATGGTAATTTTTTGTGCATTAACAGTTGTGGTTCCTTGTTTTTTTATTCAATAAATAATGATACAACACTTCCTAAATATTTGTAAGAAATTTTCATGTGCTATTATATATTTTTTTCCATGTTGGTGATTTTTTATTTTCTATGAGTTCCTTCTTTCTTCAAATATTCTTTTGTAAACTCACTCCTTGTAGGATCTTATAATATTATTATGGAAATCCATGCTAGTATCCTTTCCAATGATTTTGTTTGTTATTTTCATTTTTGTGTTCATCACCAACCTACCAAAAAAGGAACAATAAAATTTTTTTATACTATGGTTTTGACATGTATATTTTTCTAGAAAGGTGAATTTAATTAACATATAAACATTTTTTCAAACTGCACTACTCTATGAAAGGTTGTTATGACCACGGAAAATCGACATTACCTAAATTTTCTACATCTATTTCTTCACCTAATTATTTACCATCTTCATTTTTAGTTTCTAAGATGACCACTATTAACAGAGACTTAATCTATCTACGTAGCATCCTAGAAACTAAACAATGATTATAACAACAAATTAGAGATGAAAAACAATCGTAACTATATATCATATACATCTCGAAGGTGAACTATCCTGGAAATTGGATATCTAATTAGATATATAACAATTTAATTGGAAGGTTATAAATTTGATAACATATTTTTATATATTCATGATTATGAAAGTGTTGTGTGTATTCTAGAATGGATAGGATACTTCCTAATATCTTTATATATTACATTAGTTATTTTTCTAGTAATAAAAATCCTATAAATATAGTGGATGATGAGCCCTAGTAGAAAGTTCAACTTCAAACCTTAGTAGTGGTGTAATTAATGTAATTCCTATGCTATTGTTGAAAACAAAATCTTGGAAACCATCTCTAATTTGAATAAATGAGTTAAAATGTGCAAAGTGACCCACAAATTTGTATTTATAGATACATTGGTGAGTTGATTTTTCTTTGATTTGGAAAGTCATATGAAATAAGGAAATATTTTATTGGTTTGAGTTGTCTTTATGAGTAATTTCGAACAGGTCAGCTTCAACCTTGTTAACCTAGGTTTGACTAGGCTTTTCCAAATTTGGGGAGAATAGGTTAAATTGACTAGATATTTTAGTGGGTTATTTAGACTAGCGATTTGGTTGGGATTGGTAACTAAAGAATATAGTTTTTTTTTTGGGGGGGGGGGGCTATAAGTCACCATCGGTCATATTTGTTCATGCAAAACTTTTTTGGGTAAAACTTGTTAGTTCTATTGGTTGAAACTAGTGTTAATTTTGGTTCATTGTTTTTTCCTGACCATAAAAAACTATTCAGCCTAATAAAACTACCTCCAATGGAACAAGATAACATTAAATTTCCACCTCCTATCTTATTAAGATATGGCCTAATTATTTTTTCTGTGTCTACTATTTCAACGTGATAAGATTATCTCAGTGGTATTTAAAGATACACCATTACTAGCCATTTGTTTGTTCCATAGGCATAAAATCGACAGAAATTTTGTGATTAGGCCAAAATATCCATTTTTTTGTTATAAATTTTGCTCATTTCTAGTCCCTAAAAGGACTCTCTCCACATGCAACATATGGCTACATTTCCTAACTCTCATTAAAAAAACTAATTCTCTCTAATATAGAGGAGCATCGTTACTCAACAAATTGTAATTCAATGGAAATTCACCTTGAATTTTTATGTAGTAATAACTTGCAATAAAGTATATTTAATATTTTTAGTATCTCTGATGCATAGTTAGATTGATCACTAATATCTTCCCATCCATAGGCCATACTTGCATTTCCATTCAATAATGGATTAAAGATGAAATATAGAAATTCAATGCTTTTATGTAGCATAATGTTTTGGTTTTTAATCATCTTTGTATTCTTACCTATATAATTATACTATTAACATATGACACTATTTTAATAATATCATCTTGTTTAACTTTGTAAAGATTTGGATAATTTTTTTTTTAAAATAATCTATCTCATTGGTATTTTGATAAAGAATCTCTACGTTGTTGGAATACCGATTCACGCCCTTTTAGGTCATATAAAAATAGGTAACATATAACTTTCATAGGAAAAGCATGGCTAATATTTTGAGTTCTTCAAAAGATTCCCATTTTCATTGGTAGACTAACCCTGCTTGTTCCATCAGTCTTTTGATGCCTATTCCTAATGATGTTTGTAGACCATATCCATCTTCCTTCATTATTACGCTGAATGCTTTTGTGGAAGGATGTCTTATTTTATAGATAGACTAATGAACGTTATCGTATATCATGCAAGACCAAAAGACCATCCTTCCATCATTTTATCAATGAATGTCAAGAATTAGATTTATGATGATTTTAAAAAGAGTCAATAGCATAATTGTAACAGAAACGACAGTTAGTGAAACCTCCCTTGATCACTATAGTAATGAAACGCAGTTGCAAAAATGAAAAATGGCTATAAAAAATTAGCCCAACTTTTATTAGTGTCAGTTGTTAATCTTGTCATTAATAATCTTCTTCAATATTTTCATCAAGTTTTATTGGTATATTCCTTGGAGGTAATAACATGAAAAGGTAGAGTGTTTGGCACCATATTTAGTGGAAAAATGAGTGAATTTCAAAGAAATAAACATTGGTCTATTATTAGAAAATATATCTATAGGTAAACCAAATCTAAAGAAGACATTATCTTAAATGAATGCAGATGCTTTTTCATTTATGATATTTTTGAGAGTAACTGCCTCTATCTACTTTTTAAAGTAGTTTGTGTCTCTTAGAATAAAGATATGTCTAGTAGATGAGGTAGGGCTAGTAGTTCTCATAAATTTTAGACATCATTTTGTAAAATAAAAATTAGGTATGAAAAGCTACAAGTGTAAGGCATGGAATTTTTCTCTACCTGAAGACCTCTAAAAGTCACTACACCTTTTGAAAAAATTATTGTATTCTTCAAGTACTGAGGGCCAATAATAACAAACCCTCAATATTTTTTGTGTATTAGACTTGGTGGAAAAATTAATGCAAATATGAATGTAAGAATTATCACAACCTTGAAATTCTCACAACAATTTGTTAGTAGTTGTTGGGCCTCCAAAAAAAAGTAAATTATAAGGCCGGTCAATCCACCCCTAATAACGTGAAATATGTTTGAACCAATATTTTGCACTTAATGGTATATTTTTCTATATTAATGGGTCCCTAGAAGAGTTAAATGTGGTTTTCATATTTTCTGTACCATAACATGTTTATTGTGCAAGATTTATAGAGATATAGTATAGATTCCAAGAGATATATAAATTGAGAGATTTTAGGGTCTTGTTCTCTAAATCACAAAGACCTAAACTTGAAAAGATCAAGGAATTTAATGCCCCTCCTATTGTTGCAAGTTGGATCAAGAATAAGATCCCCTATTTAAGTAATTTTGGGAGGAAAATTCATCCCTCGTATCAAGGAGTTTGGTCCTCAATTTATTTATAAATAAGAGAATCTAGTTAGCTCGGAGAAGATATAAAAGAAAGGAAGAAGTAGAAAGAAATATTAGGCTTTTGTATTCTCAATCATGTGTTTACAGTCTTGTAATGTAAGAATAAATTTTCATTTAGTGGAAGTAGAGTTTTATTCCTTCTCTTATCTTGGTTCTCATTTAAGTACTTTGACCATCCTTGGTTTGGGCCCACCCTATGAGATTCATAACACTCATGTATTTCTATTGGTATTATGATTTTCATTTGTTAAGTTTCTAACATTAGCAATTCTAGATGTTACATTTTAATAGCTTTCATGAATTTTTAAGTATGAGGTTATTTGAACAGTTTTTCATTATAAGTTATCTATGAAATTTTTTATAAATTATGGAACTTGCGGATGCAATTTCAAGTGTTTCTCTAGTTCATTTCTCTCGTTGTTATAGGTTTTGTAGTTCACTATATTTGTATATAACATGTTTCTTAGGTATAAGAGAAAAATAAGAATTGGTTTCATAATGATTAAGCTTGAATCAATTTTTCATGAGATTTGACTAGTTGGATGACATCATTTCCTAGCATTACCACCTATTTTCCTCATACAAGATTCATTTTCTTATTGGTGTAAAAAATCTATGAGCTATATCGTATAGAAAAATAGAGACTCTTGTCACAACCTATATCCAATCTCCTATTTTTTCCGAGCTTCGCAATAAACACTTGGTTTGACCTCTTTGATGTATTATAATTCCTTCAAGATATTGATGATGAAACTTAGAAGTATAGAGACCTCACAAAGTTTTCTATATATTCCTTTTGTAAATTATTTTTTGAATGTTGTTTTATGCCAATTACAGGTATTTTATTCTCAGTTCTTTATTTCTAGAAAGTTATTTTTTTTCATTCATTGCAAGTAGTATAGATGCTTGTATTATTCCAATTTTTTTGGTAGTTTAGACTAATCCTAATATTTCCATTTTTTCTCCTCCCATCCCACCCACAAGTTTCAAACTGGTGACCTTACATACGGAGTGCCTTAACAGTGCACCCCATCACCGACTACTCTACACCACGTGGGCTGTCTTATTCCATTTTAAACAATTCATTTATGTAAATATATTTTCCTATACCATAACCTAGTTTAGAAACTTAACTTGGTCTTTATGCATCTAACCTTCATTCCAATACTTGTTTCCTATATAAAAATTGGAAAAATAGAAATATAGTCCGTACTACACATATAGTGTCGACCCCTCTTAATTTTGTACAAAACTCAAGTTCATAACTAAAGTTGAGACCCTTGGAGGTTGAAAAATTGTTGTTCTAGTACTAAGGTCCATTTGATGTCATTACTGGGTAAGTTTGGAAGTATGTACTACATTTTTCTTTAGTTTATTTACTCTTTCTTTCATTTTGTCTTCTACGAAATGAAAAAGCAGAAAAAAAAATTAATATCTTTCAGAAAATAAAAAATAGATTCCTTTTTCAGAATTTCTTTCTTTTATGCTTTGAATAATCATTAGGGAAATTTTGAGGTCTAAAATGGGCCTCCTAATGAAATTGTAAAATAAGAGTGGAAATAATAAAATAAGATTTGATTACATCATCAAATTTTGGAGGGAAAAAAGAAAAAACTACTTTTTCAACTTATGTCCCAAAGTTTTTACTCAAATTTCAAGCGGGAGTAACCATTGGATTCAAAATTTAATTCCTCATCCAAGGAGTACCCATGTGGCATACTTTCGATAGATCCTACTACACGAAAAATGAGAAATACATGAAAAACATGATTGCAATCACGTTTTTTCATGTATTTCTCATTTTTCGTGTTGCAGGGCCCATCAAAAGTATGCAACATGGGTACTCCTTGGATGAAAAAATAAATTTCCCTCCAGCGAGTGCTCCCACTCAAAATTTGTGTAAAAAAATTGGGAGATAAGTTGAAAATACAAGTTGAAAAAGTAGTTTTATTATTTTATTATTTTTTAATCTTTTTACCCTTTTACTTAAAAAATGGTGAATCATCCCCTATGGTTGACACCATCATCTTGAATCCTCTTGGTTCTTATAAATTTTATTTTGGTTGTACATTTTTCTTAGGAGGCCCATTTTAGACCTCAAAATTCCCCTAACGTATGGATAAGACGGGAAAATTTCTACCAAAAATATCCACTTCTACTAGCATCAAGCCCTTTTCGACTGACTATGATACTCCTACACTATCCACAAGGAAATTTGAGGCAATTCTTATTGAGAAAGCAAGGATATTTAAGGATCTTACAGGGGGAGAAAATCCTTCACACCCTACCACTACTATGGCTAAAGACAGAAAATTTTGAGTATTTATATTTTCCATTATAGAAGCAAATGGAGAAGTGAGAATGAAAAAAATAAACCCTTTTTTATTCCCACACTTCTATGGTTTCATCACAGAGGATCTTGAAAATTTTATTTTTGATTTTAATTTTACGTGCATGTGTTATAGTTACACCATATATAAGTAGAAGTTGAAGTTGTCTCCTTCCACCTTGAAGGATGCAATGCTCTAGTGGTCTATGAGCCTTGAAGGAAATGACATTTCCACCTAGGATAAAATTAGACAAGATTTTAACAATAAATATTGATATTAATATATAGTAAGAGACATTACAGATGAAATCTTCAGAATTATTCAAGGAGAAAATGAGTCTCTAGAATAGTAAGAGGAGAGATTCAAGAAAAGTTTCAGAATGACACATAATTGCACTCTAGGTCTAGACTCTTTAAAATTGGTATACTTAAGGTGATTCAAAAGAGATCTCATGGAAACTCTTAACTTATTGGCTAATGGAGATATCTACCATGTCACCTGTGATGAAGTTAAGCAGGTATTTAAAAATCATTCGAGAGCCACTATAAAAAGAAGTAGAACAAGAAAGAGTTAGATATGTCTGTATTCTTCTAATGTTCTTACTAAGAATGAAATAATATGGATTTTATAAGACATTAAAACTAAGATATTGCACACATTTTCTATGTAGATGAATGTAGAGCCTCATGATTGCCTCATTTTTTACACTTCCTTTCCCTCATCTTCCCTTATTTTTTTCATCGCTGTCAGCTCAAAAAAGTGTTAAATTGCAATTTTTGACTTCATAAGGTATTTTAATGACCTATTTTTCATATTTTGAAATTTTCCTTGTTATTATATTAAAATTTGTATTTAGCTACAGAATTAACACAATTTTGTAGCTGACCCACGTTTATGTAGCCACTACCATGGTTCAAAGTGTTCTAAGGTGCCAACTGAGCACCAAAGTATGTGGACATGTGGAGTATGATCCTCTCACGGATTTCCTCGTATCCATCCAACACAAATAAAGCAGTAAATCACCTAGATTGTCAGTAAAAGGAACGATCAACCGAATGTTGGAAAAGCAAGCAGAGAGTCTGAAGCAATCACGCTTCACAATTTTCTTTGCCAAATAGAAAATTGTGTAGCAACGCAATATTATTTTATATTAGAGGTTTAATTTGTTAGTCCAAATATCCGTAAAAGCCTTAAAATAGTTAATGAACATGATTTTATAAATATAGGACCAACAAATGTATTGACAGTGTGAATGATGATACGACCGTGAATTCATAAATATTTTTTTTATTTTTTTCTTCAATGAAGAAGTATTTTGTAGAATCAATGCACAAATAGTGTTGAATTATATTCGAAACCATCTGTTGTGGAGGGCCCCTTCAACAAAGAAGGTTATATTTTGTTTATGTTTTGCATTTAGATGTCTTTCATAGCTTTGTATTTATCATTTGTTGTAGTTTCAAGTTATGCTCTTACTGTGTTGCATGTTTTAGTCATTTCCAGAGTTTAATTTTGTTACTTAGATTAGATTATTAGATGGTTCTTATTTTTCATTTGATGTATATTCATTTTCCTTTTTGATTTAATTCAATGTAGAAGTAATCTTAGTTTTCTTTCCTTGCAACAGTGGTTTATTGTAGATTAGTTTTTCCTGTGTGATCTATTTCAAGAACATTAAAAGATTTAATTTCCAGTTTTAGTGTGTTCCTTTCAAGCAATGGTGATTTGATTATTTACTTTTTGGTACAAGAATGAGAATTATTTCTAGTTTTAGAGTGATTTCTGGCTAGAGCAATAGTTATTTATTCATTTGTTTTCTCAGTCTCATTTACATAACATTTCATTTATAAAAACAGAAAAATAATAGAGTTATTTTTAGATTTTTATTTTCCCTATATTAGATTCTCACAATTATTAGATACTATTAGATAAATCAGTTATTATTTTTTCGAAGATATTTGTTGTATTTTTTGAAACTTAGTTAAATTAGAATTTAGTTTAATCTTTTCACTTTTTAGTTGTAATTCAATTCATCAATTTGATTAAGGAAATAAAAAATAAAAAAATCTTTAAAAACAACCTTGAAAAATACAGTCATCAGAATAAACTAAGTAAGAAAAGCTTCTAGCATATATAGTGCACTTGCGCTTCACAATTTTACCAACTCTGGTCGATAATTTATGATAGCTATTTAAGAACATTAAACTGACTAAACATTTTGGCGCCATTGTTGGGGAAGTTTAAATAGGAGCCCTTTTCTCCCTTGAGAAAAAAAAATAAAAAAATAGAAAAATGATATGTGTAGAGAAAGAGATTCTATGGGTAGATTTGTAGCTAGAGGTAGAAACTTAATTCCAACAACACCACTCACCCCATCTAGAACTAGTACTGCCACACCATCCACACAAACTCGTATACCATCCTTTGTAGGTATACATAGACTTCCCAATGTATCAAGATCTGAAATTCAACCTAGAAATTCACCAACCTCGTCAACCAAAGTAGTTGTGGAAGAACAAGATCTTACATCCCCAACACTGATCTAAATTTGAATTTTATTTTTGTTGTGCTAATTTCATCTTCATATTTATAAATTTATTTGTTCATATTATGCTCTATGTGCAGAGGTTTTCTTGGTGTTTAAGTGTGTCAAACATATAAATGAGATGATTTTTTCAGTTAAATTCAAGAGCATAAAGCATGAAAAACAAATGCTGAACAACAACAATAACAAGTACAGAAACCGATCATAATTCAACCATCAACACAGTGTTTTGGTGAAGGATTTCACCCCTCATAAGCTACATCTCCTTGGTCCAGCTTCCATGTGTTGGGCCTTTGTATTAGCTCAAAAATGTAAAATTTTTTGTTTATGTTTGCCCACAACTTCTGAAACCTACTTCAACGAGTCCAGAATGTCAAAATATATCATAAATGACTCTTCTTTCTCCAAATTTGGAAAAAAATTGCAAAATATATGGCCTGAACCATTTTTCCTAGTAATTTGCCTCCAAAACTGGAGAAGACTCCAATTAACCCTGCTAATTATGGAGGTGTCACCTAATTTGGAGATCCACCGAAAATCCTGCCAAAATAACTCTGAGTATAATTAATTCTTAAGTTGTAATTAAGGGTGGATAAGCTTGAGATTATGGCGCATAAGAATGTTTACAATAAATAGGGCATTAACACTAATAATTATGGATTATGGGCATAACCCCGTACGTAAATTCTAATCACCATGCTTATGAACTTCGCTCCGTTAGTGGTTAGATTGGATGGCTGTGTGGGGAAGGAGTTGGCTCGCGGGGCTGGCCCCCTCCATTCCCCCATTGGTCCAAACATAAAAATTGAAATATATGTGGCCACCCATACATAACAAGGACTAACACAGTGGTATGTTAGTAGGCCGGTGCGTTGGCACGAGGGAGGTCATGGGGTTGACCTGACCTCCACACATCCAATAAGAATTTTGCTCCAAATACTATATGCGCCCAAACTTTGGAATTAATATATGTGGACTTTAATATTATCCAACCTTCTTCTATTGTTCAAATTTCCATGTTATATATAGTTAAAACTTTGGTTTTATATAAAAATGTGCCACCATAATATAAAATTAAGATGCAGACTTTGAAACCATAGCATAAACATGAAATTCGACCTTCGATAGGGTCCACTAGAGGGGGCACATGGTGGACCCTGCCTGCACCACGTGTCAGCCTCTGGTTGGCTTGTCCATACATATAAAATAAAAAATTTAATTCAACCTTAGGAGAAAATCCATAAAAAAATTTCACATTCAACCTAAACTCGTGAATCCTACAGTAACACTTGTCACAGTTTCATTGGGTGAAACTAAATAATATTACCTAAATATACTTAAATTTGCTGACTGGGCTGCCATGTCACCAACATGTCACTGTTCTACAAATTTCTTAGTTGTTTAGGAAAATGAACAATAGGCTCTATCTTCTTCATCCGGACTCCATTTTCGACAAAACAAATTGCATCAGATTCCTGGCGATGAGCTCTTCATTGTCGTTCAATTTCCATTCAATTCTGAGCACTTTCATTTTTTATTTTTTACACTGAGCTCCTAATCATTTCTCCACACTATAAGCATTTTATACCAAAAAATATCTTTGATTATTGATCATATAGATGAGGGTATTGTTCCCTAACCCTTCGAGTCTTAATCCAATGAAATTTTCCCATTTTCATTAGTTGGAGCTTTTCACAAAAAAATAATTTTTTCCTTCACTACTATGACCTTCTCTTGTTTTCGTTGACACTGTCATGCTACAATTCCCATGAATTTATAGAGCAGCAAGTTGTTCTTGTAGAAACCATCTTGTTCCTAACTTGGTCATTAATCAAATTAAACTTATAAAATGTCTCACCTTGCACATTGTCATCATGGTGATCCTTAAATGATCTTACTTTGTACTTGGATCCATTCTTGACCAAGTATCTTCGACATTGTCATGTACCCTTTGGAAAAAAAAAGTAAGAATTCATGGAACCCATGCCTTCTTTTTCAAACTACTTTGTCTCTTTCTCTTTTTCCTTTTCACTCACTTGCACCGACATCTTGTTTCCAACATTTCTCTACACTGATGTTGACTACTACAAATCTATCACATCGTGTTCACCTCCTTCCAAAGGAAAATTGTTAGAGTCCTTAAACATCTCATTACAGGAATAAGAAACCTTAATGAAATCAACTTGTTCATTCAATTCATCTTTCTAAAAGGTTTGATTCAAAACATATTTATGTTTGATCATTAACAATGTCAAATTCTGACTTGCATTCACTATCCTCTTCATTTCTCCTTCATGTATAAGAGACAAACTTGTATTATTATTATGCACTCTAATTATGTACTCAATTCCATCTTTAAACAAGTGATAATTATTCTCATGGTGATGAAATACTTCTTTCCTATAATAAATATAAGGACTTCCCAAAACAATACCTGATATCTCTAGCGGCACCACATCAAATTCAACTTCATCAAGAAAATTTGAATTGATGGTGAATGTTAGTATGCACTTCCTTGTAACTTGCAATTTTTCATTCTTTCATATCCAACCTAAAGGATAAGGTCTTGGATATCTAACAATTTCAATTTCTATCTGCTTAACCAAGTCTTCGGAAATCAAGTTAGCTTGTGACCCACTATCAAAAAGTGTGTCAATCTTTGTATGTTTAGAGACAACTCTAATATGGAAAATTTCTACTCTTGTATCTTCATCTTGAGGGACATTGGAATAATTTGAAGAAATTTTGTTGGCTATGTTTTTACCTTTCAAGCCCATGGCTGTAATATTTGTCTCATCTCCTGAATCTGAACCTAAATCATGTTCAGCTATAGCAACAATTTTCTCCTTTTCTTTGGCTTTCAGTTTGTTTGGCTTCAACTTTGTATGAATTTTCCAATAGTGGTCTTCATCATGGCCATTCTTCAGACATTGTTTGCATGTGATTTTTTCTTTCTCTATTTTGAGAGAGCTATTTCTCTTTCCTCTTCCATAAGACTTGTCCTTTCCTTTACCCTCATGATGAATTTTCTCATCTATGTTTTGTTTCCCTCTTACTTCTAAATGTGTGGCTTTAACACAAACCTCATCTATGTTTGAGGGATTAAACATGAGAATAGTGTGCCTAATTTAAATTTTCAAACCCCCAATATACTTTAACAAAGTTTCTTGAGAATATAAATTAATACCCAAAATAAAATCTCTTCTCCTAAATTCACGAGTATAATATTGCACACTTTTCCATTTCAACTATCTAAAATTTTTCCAGTCCATAATGGCCTTTTGCATGTAAGATAAGGGAAAAAATTTCCTTTTAATGGCAAAAATAAAACTTGACCAAGACATAAAGACTTACTGTAGTTTTTAATCTCTTCTTGAGTCCTTGCTTCCCACCATACAAGTGGAGATCCTTCCATCCTCAAAGAAGCCAACTGAATCTTTATGTCATCTTCATGAAGGGTTTGAATTGTGCAATACACCTCTAATTTACGTATCCAATTTTCCAAATTTTCTACATTTATCTCTCCATTATACATTGGAAGCTCAAATTTGACATCAAGTTTGAGTAAGGGTGTTTTTCCTCTTGTGGTCTTTGAGTGAGTATGGGTATTTTTTCTTGTGGAAGTGGAATATGATGCTAATGGAGAATATGAGATGATGATGAAGATGGTGGAGATGGAGGTGGATTTCCTCCACTACCCTTTGAATCCTTTTCTTCATCCTTCTTATCATATGAAGTTCCTTCTCCATGTGGAGGCTTAGAACCTTTTCATGTCATCCCAATAGTAAATGCATCAAACATAATTTGAACCATCCTCTTTATTTCATTGAAGTCTTTCTTGCCATCATCCTCTTCTGAATGACCTTCATTTTCTCCAACACATGACATGATGGTTATAGATTCAAGCTCAACTTCTGGTGCTTGTACCTCTTCAATCTCAAATTCTTGAGATAAAACTTGAGGTTCTTCAATTGCAACTGTGAGTGAATATTTTGGTGGAGATGGTGCCCTTGTGGCTTTCCATATTCTGGTCCTAATACTATGACTTTCAACCAATAATTTCCCTTCACCTCTCTACAATTTCAATCTTGTAATAATCATTAATTTGCAGCCATTAAAACACTACTAACACAAAACTCAAGAAACTATCAAGAAAACAACCTTTGCAAACCTCACTTTGATACCTACTTGATCTGAGTATGAATGTTAGTTTTGATATGCTAATTTCATCTTTAGATTTATAAATTTATTTTCTGATACTATGCTTTATGTGCATAGGTTTTCTTGGTGTTTATGTGTGCAAAACAGGTAAATGAGTTTATTTTTCAAGTTAAATTCAAGAGAATAAAGCATGAAGACCAAATGTTGAACATCATCAACAAAAAGTACATAATACCATCACAATTGATCCATCAACACAATTTTGATGAAGGAGTTCACCCCTCCTGGGCTACATTTCCTTGGTCCAACTTCCATGGCTTAGGCCTCTGTATTATCTCAAAAGTGAAAAAAATGTTGTTTACATTCACCTAAAACTCCGGAAACCTTCCTCAATGTGTCTACAATGTCCGAATCTATCACAAATGACTCTTCTTGCTTCCAATTTTGTCTAATATTACAAAAGATATGGCCAAAACTATTTTTCCTAGTAAAATACCTCCAAAACTGGAGAAGACTCTAGTTAGCCCCACTAATTATGGAGGTGGCACCTAATTTGGAGGTTCGCTGAAAATCCCGCAAAAATAACTATGATTTTAATTAAGTTTTTATGTTGTAATTAAGGGTATATAAGCTTGATATTATGGCACATAAGTGTGTTTACAATAAGTCAAACATTAGTGCTAATAATTATGGATTAGGGGTATAACCCCATACTTAAATGTTAATCCATGCACTTATGAACTCCGCTCCACTGGTGGTTAGATTGGATGGTCGTATTGGGAGGGGGTTGGCCCCCTCCATTCCCTAGCCAATCCAAACAAAAAAATTAAAATATATGTCGTCTCCCATACATAACAGGGACTAACACAATGGTATGGAGATAGGCCGGTGCGTTGGCGCGAGGGAGGTCATGGGTTTGACGCCATTCTCCACCCATCCGATAAGAATTTTTCTCCAAACACTATATGCACTCAAACTTTGGAATTAATATATGCAGACTTTAATATTATCCAACCTTTGTATATTATTCAAACCTCCCTATAATATATAGTCCAAACTTTGTGTATATATAAAAATACACGACCATTAACCATATCATAAAAATGAAATTTGACCTTGGATAGGGTCCACCAGAGAGGGAACATGGCGGCCCTTAGCTACACCACCTATTAGCCTCTGGCTGGCTTGTCCATTCATATAAATAAAATTAATTGAGTTCAACCTTAGGAGAAAATCCATTAAAAATATTTCACCTTTAACCCAAACTGGCGAATCCTGTGGTGACACTTGTCATAGTGTCATTCGGTGAAACTGAAGAATATTCCCTGAATATAATTAAATTTTTTGATTGGCATGCCATGTCACCAACCTGTCACTTTTCTAAAAATGCTTTAGCTATTTAGGAAAATGAACAATAGGCTTTATATTCTTCATCCGAACTATGTTTTTGGTGAATTGAATTGCGTCGAATTCCCGGTGACGAGCTCTTCACTGTTGTTCAATTTCCATTAAATTTTGAGAAGTTTAAGTTTTGAGATTTTACACTTAGCACCTAATCAAAAACAAGGATGGATATTTCTAACTAAAATCAAGGAACAAATTTTAGCTCAAGAACTTGAAATCCCCAGTGAAGAAGAGGAAGAAGAAATATATTATAATATATTGTTGATAGAGAAACCATAAGAATCAAAAGAGGAAAAAAAATCCCAATCTTGGAATCTTATATATATTCTAAATAATATACAATGGTTGGGGAAGGGAAGGATAAGTACACAACATAAATTATGAACATTTAGTAATTTGATGAGGTGGACCTAGGATTGGAGGTGGAGATAGAGGTAGAGGAAGAGATGGAGGTAGAGGAAGGGTAAGAGGAAGAGAAGACAAAGTATGGATTTCCTATCCTTGATGAGGATACTACTGCCACAATGAAAAATATCTCACCATGTATCCTTCCTAACTTCCATGGATTAAGATGCGAGGACCTGAAAACATTTCTTTTTGAATTTGAAGTTTTATGTAGATCCTATGATTACTTACTCAATTCTCAAAAATTGAAATTGTTTCCAGAAACCCTTAAAGATGCAGCATTGAAATGTTTCATGGGCTTAATAACACACTCTATTAGGACATGGGAAGAAACAAAAAATTCATTCTTAATGAAATAAAAGTATTCCTGTATGCCTCATAATCGAGAAGATAAAGTTTTTAAAATGATGCAAGGAAAAGATGAGAATCTGGAGTATTATTGAAAGATTTAGTTATAATCTTAGAAGGGCTAAAATGGAAAATTTGGATGAGGATAATTTTAAATATATCTTTTTGAATGCCATTAGATATGAATGGATACATATAATTAACATGATGGGAAAAGGATATATTTCTCTGTTAATTACCTGAAATTTCTGAATTAGGCATTCATCTTTCAGGAGGTAAGTGGAAACAATTCAAGAGATCCTATTATCTCTAGAATTAATAAATATGCAACTAGAACAATAAGTAGGGCTGAAATAGGAAATTCTCTTGATGAATTTAAAACTAACATTTTAGGGGGTCTTAGTGAAGAAATAGACACCTTGAAATTACAAAACAAGAAAAGAGTTGAAAGTGATGCCTTATCTATCTTTTTTCCTAAGTGCAGAAAGAAGAATGATTTGAGAGAACACCCTCTTGATTTAAAAAGTGCAGAAAATTGTGTTATATGTACATAAAATAATGATACAAAAAAATTTCTTTAAATTCCAAGTCTTAAAGTTGATTAGCAAGAGGAAATGGTTCCAACCCAAGTATATCCTATTTTTTTTGTTGCTGGAAGACCATGAAAAGGATCAAAAACTCAATGTTTCAAGACTTAGATGTATACTCAACCCCCACAAAATATCTGGACTACACCAATGCCATGGCAGCCTTGGTCTCAATCCCAACCTTGGACACAAGGATGGAAAAACCCTTATGGTAGATATTATCAATGTCACCAATATCGAAAATCTTATCCGAAATTCCCACCACAAAATTTTCCTTAGTCTAGTCAATAACCTCAACCTCAACTTCAAAATCAAAATCCACAACTTTCATTAAATTTTCCACCAAATCAATTACCTGCTCAACCACTTCCAAACCCAAAAAATAAAAATTCTCAACCTATTTACAACATGGAGCATCAAAATTTTCAGACTTATATGATAACTCCATTAGATATTAATAATGTCTAACTTAGATCTGGTAAAGTATTGGAAAATAAACTACCATTTGTTGTTATTCAGGAAAAAGAAAAGGATGATCATTCTGATGAAGATATATCTCTTCATCAAAATGAAAATCCTCAGAAGAAAAATAGTTATTTTGAAGAAGAGACATCTTTGAATCAGAAATAAAATATTAAAAAAAAACCACACTTACACATGATACTCTAATAAACTCAACTCCGATTCTAGAATAACCTTTAGTATGTGTCTCAAAACCACCTTTTCCTAAATTATTACAAATTGATAAAGGGGTGGAAAAAAAACTCATGATTCCTAATTATGATATGTTATATGAGCTAAAGAATGATTTCATAAAAAACCCTTTGCTACAAGATATCAAATAAATTCCAATCCTTGCAAAGACAATAAGGGAGCTAAGTACAAATAAATCGCGAATAAAAATAAAAGAATTCGAAAGAATACAGTTAGTTGGAAAAATTATAGACATCATGATGGGGAAATCAAAAATACAAAAATATATAGAACTAGGAAGTCCCTTTGTGAAAACACATATCAGTGGTGTCAAAATTCCAAACACGCTTATTGACTTAGGAGAAACCATAAAAATCATGAGTAAACAACCCATGAATCAACTAAGGATTCCAATTCTCCAATATACACCAACATTGTTACAACTAAAAGATAGGTATGTAATTAAGCATGATGGTGTGTTAGATGACATTTATGTACACTTAGATTCGTCGTAATATGTAGTTGATTTTATGATATTGACATCGAAGAATAAATTAGGAGGATATCCATTAATCTTGGAAGACCATGGTTGGCTACATTTAATGATTTTATCAATTGTAGATCTAGTGATATGTTTATCACTGATGGAAGTTAAATGAAGAAAGTTATACTATATCCACCTGAAAAACAATGAGAGAGGTATAAAATGAAGAATGGGTGGATGATGATGATATATAACCTATTTTTACTATCTCACAAATTAGTGAAGAAGATCAAATATTAAATTCAATAGAAAATAATGAATTATATTCACAATGTAAGATTAGTAAAAAAAATTAGGAGCAATGCAATATTGAATATCTATCATCGAGAAAAATGTCTTTATATTATATGGAAGAATTTGAAAACTCTTCAATATAAATTTTTCCAGGGAAAACTTTAAATATAAATAAAAATCTGGAAGAATTTGAAAACAAGAAATTGATGGAAACATTAAAAAAAAATCTTCTTCATATGCATGTGGATACACCGACATGAAAGGAATCAATCCTAAAAATTCCATGCATCACATAAATATTGAAGAAAATTCCAAACCAATCTGACAACCTCAGAGAAGAGTGAACCCAAACTTAAAGGAAATTGTTAACGAGGAACTATAGAAATTGTTAAATGTCAATTTTATTTATCCAATGTCATACAATGAATGGGTTCCACCTTTAGTAATTATCCCTAAAAATAATGGAAAATGGTGGTTATGATTGATTATAGGGAGTTGAATAAAGCTACTTTGAAAGATCATTTTCCACTTCATTTCATAGATCAAGTTTTAGATACATTGGCAGGGAATAAATATTTTTTCATTTTTGGATGGTTTTAGTGGATATAATAAAATTTAGGTAGCACCATAATATCAAGACAAAACCACTTCTACCTGTCCATGGGGAACTTGTGCTTATCGAGTACTTCCTTTTGGATTATGCAATGCACCAGCAACATTCCAAAGAGAAGTATTGGGTATTTTCTCTAACCTAATTCATGATTGTGTGAAAGTTTATATGGATGATTTTATAGTCTATGGAAATTGTTTTGAATAAGCTCTTGAAAATTTGGAAAAAGTCCTCATTAGATGTAAGGAAATAAATCTCTCACTAATCATGAATTTTTTTTTATGATGTTTATTGAGGGGATTGTTTTAGGACACCATATTTCAAGAAATGGAATTAAGGTGGACTCATTTAAGGTAGAATTTATTTCCAAATTAACATTTCCAACTTGTCAAATAGATGTTAGGAGTTTTCTTGGTTTTAATGGATACTATAGAAGATTTATAGAAAAATTTACAAAAAATTCATCTTCGCTCTTAAAATTGCTTACAAAATATTGTGAATTCAGTTGAAATCTTGATTGTCAAAAATCTTTTGAAACTTTGAAAGAAAATATTTCTGAAGCACCCATCTTAAGAGGACCAAACTGGAAATTTCCTTTCCATATTCCATCTGATGCTTTAGATACAACTCTGGGAGATGTATTGGGACAAAAATACTTGACTCCTTATGCCATTTACTATACAAGTAAAAATTTGATTCTTGTAGAGTTAAATTATATTGTTACCAAAAATGAGTTTTTAGTTGTCGTCCATGCCATTAAAAAATTCAAACATTACATCACCAGCTATGAAACTTTCATTCATACATATCAACTGCAATTAGATATTTAATAAATAAATCAATTACTAATGGTAGAGTCACAAGATGGTTATTATTATTGCAAGAATTCAATATCATGATTTTAGATCGACCTGGAAAACAAAACATAGTTGCTAACTTTTTATCTAGAATTCAAAATGATAATAACGATATACATGTAAAAGACATTTTTCCTCATGAACATATTTTTTCAATATCTATTAAATCTCCATGCTTTGCAGATATTTCTAACTATTTGGCCGCGGGGAAGTTACCATCATATTTGTTTCCTAGAGAAAAGAGAAAGATAATTCAAATGAGTTCATCTTATTTGTGGATAAATGAAGACTTGTAGAAGACAGGTCTAGATATCATCATCTGAAGATGTGTGAGAGAAGACAAAATACCTAAGATACTAAAAGCATGTGATGATGAACAATGTGGAAGAAACTTTGTAGACAAAAGAGCTACTTATAAAGTCCTTATGTTGGGATATTATTGGCCTTCCCTTTTTAAGGATGTCAAACAATATGTTAAGAGATGTGATAATTTTCAAATAGTGACGAAACATGTTCCTTCAGATGAAATGCCTTTACAACCTCAAGTACTTATTGAACCTTTTGAAAAATGGGCTCTAGATTTTGTCG